>JAGKTI010009764.1:0-11572 GCA_018397915.1 Birgus latro
TTTGGTAAGGGAACAACACTTATATCACCTCTATTATTGTGTGAAAGCAATATATTCTTGTACTACATATAAATTCGTACCAAATACATAAATATCTATGAGGCTGTGTGGTTTTGGTTAAGTTTCCCTCGCAATGGGATTGTATGTTATGGAGCGCGGCATGATAGAAAATGGTAGTCAGGTGAGAGATCTCTTACCTGTTTAGAATATTATTCGCTTCAGGTGAGCGCTTTATTGCTGAATTTTCTATGTTTCTCACCAAAAGCGAAGGTTTGAGCAAAAAAAAAGAAGTTAAAAATCGGTCGGGTTCTGGGAGTGTGATGGGTAAAAAAGTGGTCGGGACTGGGTAGGTTAATATCTCCTAAACTGTAAAAGCTAGAGATGCAAATAAAATCTCATTAGACTCATCAACTCTTCCTCTTTCCAAAGAAGGTATCCTGAGGTATCTAGGTGGTCCCATTGATGAGTAACGATGAGTTGAAGACAAGTGGTTTTTCACGTTCTGGTGGGCGGCTCCGACCTCGCACCACTGGCCGTGGCCGTGGCCTTGGCCTTGGTGGTTAGTGTTGGCAGCACTGACTGGAGTGGTGATTGTAACACTGCCCGTGCAGCCTTGGAAGGAATGCGGAAAATTCCACTCATTTTTCTACTTCTTACTCAGTGTCATAAGGATGAGTCATCACCCGGTCCATGTGGCTCCCCCAAAGGTTTACCACCCATTCCATAGTGCCACTATGCCCCGTAGGTGTGTGGGAAAGGAAGTATCTCTTTGTTTTTCTGTATTCACTTCTTCCGTCAGTGATAATATTTTCCCTTTACTATGACACTTAGAATTGCACTTGATGTCACGGTTATGGGTAAATGCACTTTGCCAAATAAATGTTGTGGCTGTTTCACACATTATCATTGAGTAAGAGGTAATTATTTGTACTATAAATCAGACTGCTTCGTACTAATCAGGGTTATCATGAAAATCATATAAATGTTTTACACAACTTACGTTATTTGTACTTCCCAACTTACGTTATTTGTACTTCCCATCACAAATACACTGATGTCCATGTTTGGCACAATTCCCCTGAGAATTGAGTGAAATAATTTAGTTATAGCCAACCAGGTAATTTTTTTGTGGCCTGCTTACATGTGGTTTTCTTTCAGGTAACAGGTAGGATACACTGATGCTCATATTCTGCTCAATTTTCTTGATTATCAAGTGAAATAAGTTTCATGTAGGTATTTTTCTCTGTGGCCCACTCACAAGTGGTTCTCTTTCAGGTAACAGGTAGGCTGGCTCAAGGTATTTCCAAACATTTTCATGCCAATTTCCCATAAACATTATAGTAATCTCTCTATTTTCCAGACGACCACTATCCAGTTACCTCACTGTTCGGATATCGTAGACTGATGGTCGAAACCCCAAAATTGCAAAAGAAACGAAAAAAATCTGATTTTTTTTTTTTTTACCGCATCAGTTGAATTTCCCGCGTGCGCCGACCAGCTCCCTTCCCACGCTCCCTCCCTCCTAACTGTTAGTTGTCTCTCAACTCCCGTGAAGAGTGAACGGTTGTCGGATTGTTTTCAGTATTTTCGTTCTTGTTTAAACAATCATAATTTACTGTGCTAAGGATTAAGCGTAGTTAAACACTGGATTACTGGACATGCTTCAAGATCAGTTATGACCACCGTAAAAACTTATATTCGTTAACAACCATCATGGACATGTTACACTGTCAACTGCTAAATATTTTCCCTAATCACTTCTAAATCCTCATTCTCTGGTTACATTTTATTTACTTCATGCTTTGTGTCCCATATTTGAGTGCACAGGCTGTGAAAGAGGTGATTTTCTCAGTGATTACCATGTCTCGTACATACGTTCACTATCTAGTCAACTGGTGAACATTTTTGCCCTACACACCTCAAAATCATAATTTTTCTGGTTACATTTTATTTACTTCATGCTTTGTGACCCATATTTGAGTGCACAGGCTGTGAAAGAGGTGATTTTCTTAGTGATTACAATGTCTCTTACATACGTTCACTATCTAGTCAACTGGTGAACATTTTTGCCCTACTCATCTCTAAATCATAATTTTCTGGTAACAGTTTATTTATTTGATGCTTTGTATCCCATATTTTAGTGCATAAGATGTGAGAAATGATGATTTTCATAGTGATTGCCACATCCGATACTTACACTAAGCTGCCAACCCATGAACACCTATGCCTTATTTACCTCAAAATCATCATTTTTTTGGTTAAAATTCGATTAATTCATGCATTGTGTCCATTATTTATGTGAATGGGGTCTTCAATAAGTGCTATACATGTCCGGTAGGGAGGTAGGTAGGTGGTTTTCTGATTTAGGTTAGGTTAGGTTAGGATCAAGAGTGACCAGTGCTGTTGGTGATCAGTGAACACCTTTGCCATACCTAACTCTTAATCTTCATTTTTCTGATAACAGTTTATTTATTTGATGCTTTGTATCCCATATTTTATTGCATAAGATCTGAGATATGATGATTTTCATTGCGATTGCCACGTCCGATACATACTACACTAAGCTGCCAACTCGTGAACACCTATGCCTTACTTACCTCAGATTCATCATTTTGGGGTTAAAATTCAATTATTTCATGCTTTGTGTTCATTATTTAATGCATTCGATGTGAGAAAGGGTTATTTTCATAGTGATTTCCATGTCTGATACTTACACTTACTGGCAAGTTGTGAGCACCTATGCCTTACTCACTTCTGAATCATCATTTTTTGGTTAAAATTCAATTAATTCATGCTTTGTGTGCATTGTTTATGTGAAAGGGGACTTAAATAAGTGCTATGCATGTCTGGTAGGGAGGTAGGTAGGTGGTTTTCTGATTTAGGTTAGGTTAGGTTAGGGTCATGAATGACCAGTGCTGGGGCTTCAGGGCCACTATCCGGACAAGACCACTTTCCGGTCTTGCTTTTGGCTCTATTACATCGGATAGTGAGAAGATTACTGTATATAAAATTTATATCAGCACTTACTGTAAATCACTTATAGAACATTTCACTCATTAATGAAAAAACACATTTGCATTCCTGTACACTGTTTACACTTTCCCACACACCTGCTCAGTATTCACACTTGGAGTGATACTTTGAGAAACATTTTGGGCATAGGGGAACTTTGCACTCTGCACATTGGTATGAGGTCTCTTTTCATGCTGGGGGATGGCATTTGGTCATGTGGCGGACGTGGCATCGTCTGTAGGCCAGATGACCTGCTGCAGTACGGCCAGTCTTCACCAGCTTGTGCTGCCAGAAATACTCAGCACAGCTGAGCCTGTTGACTGTAGCTGCTGTTCCCCGCCTAGCACCTGTCACCTGAACAGTTGAGTATTCCTCAAGGAGTTCATGTGCCAGCTCTCTCTCAATCTCTCATTGAGAGAGAGGTCCCCCAAAGAGCTCCTAGAAGAGTATGAAATTGTTCAGGATCGTGATGTCAAGAATGTGTAAGAATGCCTTCTTTTACCACCTACAGGACTTATGTAGGGAATCGACCTCACCAATTTGCATATCTGATTTATCAACAAGGTGTATGTTGATATTGTAATCATTGATAGCATCAGGCTTTACCACGGGTTCCCCAGTGCTGTAGTCTGTTTTCCCAGTTTCCTCCAACACACCCTTATGTACTTTAGAGAACAAGTTAACCTTCTCTTGTCATGCCAGAGAAGGACTAACAAGTTGCCGCATTTCTTGGACAGAAGGGCTCCTTTCTCAGTATTTGCCAGAAATATTGGGAAGTTCTGTTGGCCCTAATAGTTCCACAGGACCCAGTACCATGGTCAAGCAAATACTTGGTCAATGCCGGGGCAGTGTAATAATTATCGGTATACAGAACGTGGTGTCTGTTGAAATATCTTTCTGTCAGCACTTTCACTGTTGTTGCAGAGAACCCATGAGGATCATTGATAGGTATATCAACATCTGTTGCTGAATAAACTATCACATCCAGCACGAATCGAGTTTTACAGTCGCAAAGCACAAAGAATTTGAGGCCAAATCGGTGACGCTTTGACGGCACATACTGAATAAATGCCAGCCAGCCCCTGAATAACACCAGCGACTCGTTAATAACCCTTTTCTGGAACGGACGGAAAGCCCTGACAAATGATTCCCTGAGCATTGTATGGATTGGTCTTATTTTCCATACCCTGTTGTTCCTTGCAGGCCCATAATTCCTGTTAAAGTGAAGCCTCTGGATGGCCAGGTATCAATCACGGGCCCATGAGTTCATCCACCGACCAGTAGCCATGGAGCACATGTTTTCTAACCTGCCCCATCAACGTGGTCAGGATGAGACACACGAATATCTCCCCCACCAGTACAGGTATCCAATCAAGCATGTGCGTGCTCTTGCTGGTGGCAATCTCCAGCCAGTGCACGCACATGGCCGAGTGGAAATTGATCTTATACACCAGGTACTGCATTATTGCTGCCATGAAAATGGCCTTGAACAGACTGCTAATAGTCCAGGGTCTGGGGGGAAGCTCATCCTCCTGCACAGCTGCGCCCGTGTCATCAAATACCGGCACAGACGGCTCGAAGGTGGCACCTTCCTCCCACACAAATGTATCAACTCTCCCCTCACAGGGAAGAGCTGGCGATCTGGCAGTTCCAGGACGTTTCCTTAGCCCTCATGCATGCCCTTGTACATGCCCATGGGCAGGGGGTGGGGGGGAAGGAGAGGGAGAGGTGTGGAAGGTGGGGGAGTAAGAGGGTGATGACTCACCTGACGTGGAACTTTTCTGGGGAGACGCTCGGCGCTGCTTATCTCCATGTGGGACCCAAGTGGAAAATACCACACCTGAAGGGCCCGGTTGTGGAGATTCATGCCATGAAGTGCTAGGCTGAGGTGTCAGGGAGCGCTGAAGGATGGTACAGTGGCGAGCAGGTGGTGAGAGTATTGGATAAACAGCTCTGCAGCATTTATTCCGCAGATGACCGCTAGGTCTGCGGGCACCTTCCCGATGTTCCAGGTCATCAATCGCCTCCTTCTTACTGAATTCGTTGCTCTCTTGGGTTCTTCCCTCTTCCTGGAGAAGTCTTAGAGCCTCCTCTACGGCGGAGAGTGGGTAGGGTTCGGAGGGCGAGAGAGCTCACTCTCGACGTGGTAACTTTCCCTCTCCTTCGAAGACGTACTCCCGCTAAATGTAGGAGATGATTATGGTGTCGTCCAAGGCACGTTCTATAGCACTATCACTTAGCCTTTTGACTGGCACTAAGGGCTGAACTTTCACGGGGGTCGATGAGGCAGTTAGCCCCTCACGTGGTGCGAGGTAATTGGACAATGACGAGGAAGAAGACATGGCTCGTCATGTTAGCACTGCCGCATACAGACTGAACCACGAAACCGTCCAATGACGAGGAAGAAGACATGGCTCGTCATGTTAGCACTGCCGCATACAGACTGAACCACGAAACCGCGGGTCCTACCTACCCGTTAGGTATCATAGAAAATGGTCACGCACTCAAAGGGTGGCAGGAAGGTGAGTGTTGTCTGTCATGTCAGCCGGTGACGCTCTGCGCCCTGACCCGTGACAGCTATACACGTCAGCTGGCGGTTAGGGGTTAATGTGTTTTAGCCATGGGTGGAATGAACATTGTCATTTTGGGGTACAGTTTACTTAGCTTGATTTTTTCCAGACTTATATTTGACAATTTTTAGATTTTATTTATTGGTTTTAGTGAGTTATTTGCAAATGTTAGGCTTAGGTTAGCCTCCTTGATGGTGGTTAGGCCATTTCAATTGGCTTTAAACTTGTTTTTGGCTCATTTGGATGGGTTTTGGGCTTGGTTTGAGGGAAATCCCAAGGCTGGTAAACACCTCACATTACTTTGCATGTTAAAAGTACCCCGGAATATGATACCCCTGCCAACGATGGGGTCTTACCTAACCAGTTACATCGTTAAACTGGGGTATGTCTGTATGTATATATATATATATAGATATAGATATAGATATAGATAGATAGATAGATAGATATAGATATGGATATATATATAGATATAGATACATAGATAGATAGATATATATTTGCTTGAAGTATACATTTTTTATACAGTACATCAAGCAAAACATACTTCCAGGATGATATTTCATAATATTAAACATGTAAAAAGCATATATCAGAACACAGCTTGTGCTAGAAGTGTAAAATTTAATATTTTTGTCCTTACTGTGTGTTGCAATTGGCTGATAGCTGGGAAAGTGAAGAGGAAGGGAGTGCATAATAACTAATCTCACATCCAGTTATCAAACAGATATCATTTTGGTACCATTGGAGTCATAATGTTATGTGTTATACAGTATTTTGAAGGAAGAACATAAAAAATTTAAAAAATGCAGTCTGAAATTATAACTTGTAGAAAAAAAAATACTGTAAATCAGATTACAATAGTGATTCAGTGTTTCCTTTCTTTGTTGGCAGATTGCCCGCAGAACTGTCCAGTGATAAGAGAAGCCATAGTTGCATCGCATTTCCATACTTCATCTGAACAGCACCTTCTGTATTGTCTGTATTTTTGGCCTTCAAGGATACCAGTCACCTGGTGAGGTGATTGAGCATGTATAGTAAATGTGTTTTAGAGGTGCATGATGGGGGAAAATAAACAGAATTCAGTATTCTACGTGTGAATTGGTAGTGATCTGAGTTATACTGTAAAAGAAACATACAGAGAAGCCAAATCATGGAGAGTTTACTTTTGTTTTGTAAAAGAAGCTGCTTAAAGTACCTATAGAGTAAGAAAATCAGAAGGCTGTACAGTGTCTGCTCTACAGATCATTGCAGGTAGTTTTTGGCCATAGAAGACAAGAAACATACAGTACTGTACGGCACTAAAGAATATGAATAGACACAGTGTGGAAGGAATATTTTAGTGAAATGTGAAATATTTCATACAAATAAAATTGAAGCAGAAAGCCTCATGGGAAAGGAATATTGTCTGAGATACTGCTGAGAAAAGATAATGAGATGGGGAAGTTACAGGAAAGAACGAGACGGGTGGAGGAATCACATAGTGATGTTAAAAATGTAAAGCCTGAAGAAAGAAGCAAGAGAAGAGTAGCAGGTACTTCAAAGACTGGATATACTTGGAAAAGATTGTCACATGATGGCACTTTTAAAAATAAAGTATGTTCAATATGTGGAGCAATATGCATTCATAAAGACATTTTAAGTAGGCACATGTCATGGCATAAAACCATTCAAAGAGATTCCAATGTCATCCCAGGACTGCAAGAGGAGTTAAATTTAGCAGTGATAGATTTAGAATCCAAATTTCCAGACATAACAGATTTGGAATTCAAACTTCCTGAGAGAACATTTGATGGTTTCACTCCCGAGGAGCAAAAACACTTCTGCACCAAATGCCACAGTTTTTATCAGAATGCTGAAGAGTTGAAATTTCATCAGCATAAAGATGCCAAAGAAAAACTGTTTGAGTGCACCATCTGTGGAAAGATTTACAACAAAAAGGAGCCCTTCACACAGCACAGAACTTACTGTCAAATTAAGGAATTTAAGTGCATTGATTGTGACCTTAAGTTTAGGAGCATTAAAAGCTGGGAAGTACATTACTCAAATCATGCAAGACAAGTAGGCTCAGATCCAGTCAATAATCCAATGTACTGTATAGGTACAGTTGGTGACAATCCAGGAGAGTCACATAAAGTTCACTGTCATCGGCGTCAATTAGTTTTAAAGATTCGTAAGTTGAATAATGGAAATATACTTACTCCAGATCATGAAGTCAGAACATCTAATGTAACCAGTAAGAATAACTCTGTTTTTATATCTGAGTCACAGAATGGATCTAAAGAGTTACCTCTTCACAATACAGTAAATTTGTCTTCAAAAAATTCAAGAAATCAGAATCCAGGAAATAATGCTTTTAAGTGTGCAGAGTGTGGGTGTGAATGTGATTTTGAACATAACTGTAACTTGTTGCGTCATGGAAGGAACAAAAATGCCCCTAAGGTTGCATTGATGGAAAATGGAAAAAAACATGTTCCCACAAGCAATTTTAGAGTACAATACAAGGACCATCAGCTGGAGCATAAACACAAAGTGAGAAGTGAAAGGATAATTCCTGGCCTACAAGATGAACTGTTTAAAGCCTTCCAGGAAATGGAGTGTGTTGATATTCCTGCACCACCAGACCCTTTTGCCTCTGCCAGTGGTAACCTTAGTAGCACCTACAACACATGCTCTCAGTGCCTTCGGAGTTTCAAGACTTTGGGTGACTTGAAGAGACATGCATGCACTTATATTAAGCAGAATCTGATAAGCTTGTAAGTGGTGTGGAAGTGTGCAAGAAGATCAGTAGTATTAAGACTGACTTAGGGAATTCTATAAAAGCAGACTTATTTCCTTTTCATTGTTGTAACTGATCTATTTGTTGCTAAATAGTGATTTAAAGTTTTGTAAGTGAATACCTAGCCAGTATTGAGAAATGCACAAAGATGACATAGCTAGGCTTCTGTGTCAAATGCATTTAATAAATTTATTCTACCTTAATCTTGTAAGAAAACTGAAAGTACATTTGAATGGTGTGCCACTGAGTATTTAAGAATGAAAATATGACAAATAATATTTTCTTCATTCCTTAATATATTGTATGTAGGTAAATTGAAATTCTTATTTTTTGGACCAATCAGATTGCTTTTGACTGATACTCTGTTGATTTAATATTGTATTGTCCCATCAGGAGTGTAGAGGCCTGGAGGTGTCTAGTTACCCAGTCCTTAGGGTGGGGAAAGAAAAAAGAAAAGAAAAATGAATGATGACTAAAGTTCAAACAGTGTGACAACAGGTCAAAAGTGGTTTCTGTATTTTTGTGTCAGGCACAAATTTAAAAACTTTGCAGGTACAGTAGACAAATATTGAAGGTACTTAGGTAAACAGTGACAGAAAACACCTACATTGTGAATGAGTCCTGTTATCAAGTTATGAATACTCCAACTTGTAAAACTGGTTGTGAAAGTTCTGAAAGCTGTCCAGAATAATAGGGTTATGTTCAGACCCCAACTGATTTGCTTCAGTAGTAGCATCTCTTTCATTTAAGCTAAGAAATTGAAGATTTTTTGGAACCAAAATTTATTGTATATGGATCTGTCCATTCATATATAAATTGGGATAGGATGATGATGATGATATTGTAGTATTAGCATAATAGTGTGTACCAGATTGGGCCTACAAATATTTGGTACATATATTATAAGACCTTTTTTCAGTGTCCCTTTGCTGCCAGAGGGCATCTGTTATATTTCTTTAAGGGTACTGCTAGGTGATTTTGTTTAGTGTAGGAAGAACCTCGAGTTGAAAGAGTTAGATCTAAGCAGTCTTCAGCAACTCCTCCTCAGCCCTCTGACTTTTTTTAATTCTACCTAATACCAGGCTGAGGACGGACCCTTTAGCAGAAGAGGTCATAGGCAAGTGATGGCTACAGAAATAGTTCAGTAAGGTAAAGTTTATTGCTGTCAAAACAATTATAGTGACCCCACCAATTACATGTGTTCCATTTGCGATTGTCACCACCTACACGGAGGGATAAACCTCAACTTTATCCCAGTTACTCAAGAAAGAATTAGGTTTGCATGGAGAAATGCAAAAAATTGGCTCCGCCAAAACATGGGGTAAGTGTCACTGTCCTCGAGGGGTAAGTGTCACTGTCCATTCACTGCCCTCTAGCTTTTCAGCCTTGAATACATCCCCCTTCCTGACACCCAAGCAAATCGCTCCATCCCCTGTCATGGTAAATGATCACCACATATTTACTACTTTGTACACTCTAATTAACCCTTTGTTATGCCTAATGATGTTCCTAGAAGTTGTATGTTTACTGCAGTAAATATTAGGTATGATCTGGGGAATAAAATTTTTCAAGAGGGCCAGAAGGGGACATTGGGAATATTTTTGGAATTCACCATACCAAATAGCCTTATAACATGGGTTTCTGTGGTACCATTTATGTAATTGATTTCCGTGGAAAAATTCAGTGATACCATATCCACGTAATTGGTGGGGTCACAGTAGCTTTCATATTGTATCTTGGTTCCTGTGAATTAGATATACCAAATAAAGTGACTTGAATGTATGATTTTTTTTTTTTTTTAAAGATGTAGCTATTGCACATATGCCAGTAGTCTGTGCAGTCATATTATATAACTATAAATTTGATTAAAGGAAGTATTTGTTACAAGGAGGGTACAAAAGTTACAAGAGGATGGAATAAAGGCTGAATATAAAAGGGAAGTGGAGGAGCGATTGGGTAAATATAGATTGGAGCAGATGGGGGACGTGGAAGGTGTGTGCAAGGTATTCACAGAAGAAATCTGGTCAGCATGTGAGGTGGTGTGTGGGCTGAAGAGAAGACGAAAGGGGGTTCAGGGAACAGCATGGTGGACTGAAGAGGTGAGAGAGAGGCTGTGGCACAAAAGAAGAAAGCATATAATGAGTGGATGAGGAGCAGGGGCGACGAAGAAGCTGAGAGACGGACAAGAGAGTTATATGTAGTGAGGAGGAGAGAGGTGAAAAGATTAGTAAGAAGAGAGTGGATGAGGAATTTGGAAGGAATTTGAGTGCAAAGTGGAGGGAATGTAAGAAAATGTTCTGGAAGGAGGTAAAGAGAGCTAGACAGGGTGCCAACGAAGTCAGTGGGGGTGTGAAAGATAAAAATGGTAGATTATTAGTGGAGAAGGGAGAAAAAGTAAACAGATGGAGAGAACACCTTAATGAACTGTTGAACATAGAGAATGAAAGTAATGCAAGTATAAGTGGCTGGGGAATGGCAGGGAGAAGGAGGGTTGTGAGAAGAGAGGAAGAAATCACCAGGATGGAAGTGGTGGAAGCAATGAAGAAAGTTAAAATGGGGAAGGCCTCAGGAATTGGAGTGTGTGGTGAAATGCTGAAGCATGGGGGAGAGATAGTAATAGAATGGATGTGGAAGATGTGCAGATTGGCTCGGGAGGAGGGTAGAGTCCCGGAGGATTGGAAGTCAGGTATAATTATTCCTCTGTACAAAGGAAAATGGGAAAAAGCAGTGTGTGGTAATCATAGGGGCATTTGCCTTCTCAGTGTAATAGGAAAAGTATATGGTAGGATACTTATTGACAGAGTTAGGGAAATTACTGAGGAATTAGTTGGAGAAGAACAAGGAGGTTTTAGGAAGGGAAGAGGTTGTGTAGACCAGATATTCATTCTTAGATCCTTAGTGGAAAAGTTTCTAGAGAAGGGCAAGAAGTTGTATGCAGCCTTCATGGATCTGGAGAAAGCATATGACAGGGTGGATAGACAAGGTTTGTGGAAGGTATTAAGAATATATGGAGTGGATGGGAAGTTGTTGAAGGCAGTGAAGAGTATGTATGAGGGTGCTAAGGCTGCAGTGCGTGTGGATGGCAAACTGAGTGAATCTTTCCATTTGAAGGTTGGATTGAAACAAGGATGTGTCATGTCTCCATGGTTGTTCAATCTGTATATGGATGGGGTTATAAAAGAGATACAAGGTCGGGCAGTGGATGTTGGAG
>JAGKTI010009765.1:0-16324 GCA_018397915.1 Birgus latro
GCCACTTCTTTGATCACTGGAGACTTTTAACCCAGTAGGGGCAATTGTCTGGGCCAGCTGCAGGGCAGAGATAACAGAGTTGACCCCCTCGTCTGATGATCACAGAGTTGACCCCCTCGTCTCACGATCACTAGCTTTGTCTCCAGAGGTCATTATGTTTAGCGTTTATGTATAAAAATATGTTTCTCTTCCAAGCCTTGAAAATGTAATTTACTGTACCCATATTTCATTCAAAGTCTTTCACTGTGTAACTCAAAAACTATTGTATGTCATTTGTAATCATAGTTCACAGATGGTATACCATACAGTCACCACCTTAAGCTATGGAAGCTGATGTAAAAGTCACAATCATATCATTTATAAAGGCTCCAACATGCTTGCATATGTCAGCCTTGATCACTTAACCCTTTCACGTACCAGTGACGGGCTGGGCAGTCGTTCATTTGTCAACCTCTGACGTCAGTATGACGACTTTGCCTGTCATTTTATGTAATCTCTAAAGAAAAATTTAAGGAGTCGTCATTTTTGTTGAATGACGGGCAAAAGTGGGCGGAGCTAAGCCTGCCACAGCTGGAGCGTGCGTGCTCACTTGGTTAGTCGGCTCAGTGTTGTATGAGGGTCCTTGCAGGTAGGATGTACACTTCTTGACCTCCAGCCAAACACTTATGCTCTCTTTTCTCTCGTAATTTACGGCGTTATTATTGAAAAAAATACAACAAATAATGCATTATTGGAAAGGAAATTTATTCTGTTACATATTGAAGCAAAAAATATCATTATATCTTGAATAGTTTTTTTGGGGGGCAAATATTGTTTTAACGGAAAGTGTAAAACTTTAGCTTGTCAGCTAACTTCTGCTCACTTTTTTTGCATTTTATTTTAAATATATTGCTGTTTTGAACAATGTATGACAGAGCAAAACTCTTCACCTTCAAAATGAGACCAAAGTGGCCTTTCTACGATGAATAGTAACTTTCCTACGAACGTTAGAAGTAAACTATCTCTACGCGACTGTTGTGAAAGCTCTTGAGTGACAGTTGCGCACCACAGCCAGAATTTGCGCGCACCCCTTTAAGGGAAAGGGTTAATGGCATCTCTCCACACTACTCACTCTCTGGCAGCCTCTCTATTCAGTCTCTTATCTCTGAGGTCACACTTTATGACCTCGTCCCAGGTCTTTTTTGGTCTGTCTCTTGCAATGCTAACCTTGACAATCACATCTCTTCTGCACCCACACCCAGTTGCCATCTTCTATTATCTGAACATACCAAACCCATCACAGTCTACCCTTCCTCATCACAGCACAGCTACATTTCCCATCCTTACTCTCAACTCTTCAATTGCAATTCTAACTCCCCCTCCCCCACTGCAGGCCTCCCATTCAAAGATGCACTACACATCCATCTAATTATTGTTATTTCTGTTCATTTGAACCAACAAATATCTTTTTCCTTTACTCCCCAGGTCTCACTACCATACAGCATCACACTCCTAACAGATGCTGAATACAAGAATCTCAGCATGAAAGGAGAGCCTTCTCAGTGTTAGGTAAAGCAAGAGCCCCCTGAACATCCTCCAACCACTCCTTACCCTAGCCACAGAGCTAGCGCCAGCCCCACCTTCAGCACATAACATGTTTCCCAAACAACAAAAGCCCTCCACATATCAAGAGACTGTCCAACAAAATCAACCCATTTCTGCCTGTCAGTATCTGTATTCTCTCCCCAACACACCACACACACGAAATCAGCATTATTTTCCGGCCTACCTCTGATGCCACAATATCTCTTATGAACCCACATATCATAAACACTGCACAGGTTGGAATTACCTCCCACACAACTGTACATAGCAAAGTGCACATGACCACACTCGCTCTGCTTCGACAGTACTGTACTGCCATCAGCCTTACATATCATCTTTTTTGTTTTATCCTCATTTACTCTCAAACTGGTGTTCCTCGTTCTGTCTCTTTACTTCCTAAATCTTTCCTTCACCTCCCTTTCATTCTCTGTATTCAACATAGTCATCAGCATACACCATCTCCCTTAAGAGTCCATTTCTGAAGTCATGTGAGAGAGCTTCAGCCACCATGACAAATGAGAAGGGACTCAAGGTTGACTTCTGATGTATGCCAACATTTACTGAAAACTCATAACTCATATCTCCATTCACTCTCACCTGGGTGCAAGCACCCACAAACATAGCCATAACCACTCTCACCAGTCACTCCTTGATCCCAAGTGTCCTCATTGCCCACTTCACCACCTCCCTGGGGACCCTGTCCAAGGCCTCTCCAAATCAGCAGAAGCAAAGTAAAGCTCCCCATTTTTCTTGTATATTTTTTCAGAAGTTGTCAGATAATGAATATGACATCAGTGGTCTCTTTGCCTGGCATAAACCCTTCTCCAGTTTAATATTTAATCCATGATTCACTCGTTTTGATACAAGTCAGAAGTAAAAATGAATATGACATCAGTGGTCTCTTTGCCTGACATAAACCCATCTCCTGTTTAATGTTTAGTCCATGATTCACCCATTTTGGTACAAGTCAGAAGTAAAAAAACAGTGTCTTGCACTCACATAAATAATTGAATAATGGTAATATTGGCACAGTGGTGATAAGAGACCAGCCTAGGCCAGCATCCCTTCTGTAGGGTATGTGATGTGACCTATCACATGGCTGTAAAAATAATTTTGCCTATTTAATCCATAATGCATTCATTCTATATATATCAGAGTTCAAGAAATAATGTCTTAACTAATTGAATGCACATTATATGCCAAAACTGTGGCACAGTCAAGATACAAAGAAAAGGCTAGGGTAGCATCCCTACCATAGAGTGTGGCATGTCACATGACCTGTATTTTCCACAAGTATTTCACACAATATGGGCATTTTGTACCTTCTTTTCCCATACAGTAACATGCATGAGGAGTGGGACAAGGTGCACAGGTTTTCCAGAGGAATGCAGAAGAGGAGGAGGAGGAGAAGCAGAATAGAGACAGTTTAGAGAGAGAGAGAGAGAGTATCGTCTAGTGACCAAGAATGTCCAGTTTTAGAAAAGTTTCAGAACTAACTATGCTATTATTACACAGATCTTTCTAGGGCTACTTATGGTATTACTGTATATGCTTTTGCTTAGAGCCTGTATGTTTCCAGAGCTGCCTGTTGTGGAGTGGTGCTATGCAGTTTTGATGTGATTGTTTCACTTAGGAACTACTGTATCAAAATACTGGCTGTCTTTCACATTAATCATCCTCCCATGATATACCTTGCATAATATTGGCAAAGTTATATCAGACTCCACTTTGACACTGACAGTCGCCTATGGCATTGTCAACTTTTCAATCTGTTTTCCTCATTTATCATTATTCATTACGACATCATCTGAAATGTACATCAGGGACAGTTACAGCATTGGCAGTTCACTCATTACTCCAGACAGATCACAGTAGAAGCAGGGAAAGTGAGGGTGTATTCTGTCAATGACTTTGTGCAATCAGCATGAGTGAACAGGGTGAACAACTGTGTATTGGTGGCGGGCTTGCTGGGTGCACAAAACAGCCATAACTATCAGCTGATGATCACAATGTTCCCCACTAGGACAGTAACATTGTACACAGTGGGTAGTGTGCTGATCATGACTCTTCTCCACCATGGCAGTCATTAAGCAGGAGATGGTCAATTGTTTACCGGAAAGGGTTTTTAAAAACTGATCATTAAAGCAATATGTAACATACAAGAAGATCATGAACTGAAAGGGTGCCTGTACAGTACTCATTGCAAAATAACAACACAAATATGCTGAATGATAATTCTGGGTCCCATGCCAAATTGAGAAAATGAAAATTTTGGCTGCTGGCTAGCTTACCTGTCTGTAATCTGCATAAAAATTTATGGAAAATTTCAAAGAAATTTAATAAACCCAGTGGAATTGACAACACAGCTGGCCTTGGCCAAATGGTAGAGCCATGATGAATCCAACACCTCATCAATACTCATTTCAGTGGGAATATATAAGGTTTTAAACCAGAATCGTAGGTGTTCCTGTGGCTTCTTGAAGAAGATTGATGGATTTTTTGCAATGCAAAAAATAAATGAATAAGTAAATAAATACTACATACTAAAGATGTGTTTATGCTTATTTGTTTTAGTAGCCCAAACTTATTTATTGTTGGCTTGCAGATTTTCGGTGGATCTACAAAAGTGACAGGATAATATACAAGTCATGAGAGTGAAAGGGTCTGCAATGCCAGAGTTGATTGCAGATATGACATAAAAAATATTTTACACTAGAGAAGAAGTGAATATGATGTCCTCATTAACATAAACTCTTAAAAGATTTTTGAGTTACATACAGTAGGTAGTTTAAATTTTTTTCTTTCCTACATGAGAAGTATTCATTATCACACCACACCATGCAACAGAGCAGGAAAAGTAAATCAGTAATTCACTAGATAATTAGAGCAAACATTTAGTTTATACTGTATAATGTCCAAAAGAATACTGTGAGAAAACATTTTTCTTAAAGGTAACTCAAGATATTTCCTAGCTGGTCATAATTACAGAAGACTAGTATAAATATAGAGGAGTCATGCATGTAGGCTTAGATAACAAAATACAGTTCACACTGCAGTATGGTTATAGATAGGAGCTGTAGTTGCCATCTAACCCAAAAATCCACTATACCTGCTCTTTGTCAAACAGGGTACTGCAAGTGACTTGGTGGTGCAGGTAGTGCTGATTGCAGAGAGTATGCGACTCCAGGCCATGATGGCAACATATGGCATCCAGACTCAGGTGGGTATTGACCCAAGGTGAAATGATATTTACGTCTGTGTCTTAATTTGCATCTGTCTGTTTTATGTTCCATACTTGGAACTCCTCTCAGAATATGGTCTTAACAAAAGTTTCCAGGCTGCAATTCTCTCCATGCCCTATTTTTCATCTCTTAGTTGCTCTGTTCTTTGTCTGTAGATGGAGTTCACCCCAGTATTAACTCTTGCTTCATTTACTGTCTGTATCAGTAATTTTGCATTCTCTTTATATATTCATACTGCCATACTGTTGCGTGTTTATCTTCATTGACTCCAGTACACATTACAGCGTACCTGCTTCTGATGCTTCTGTACAAGATGCTCCAGTATTGTTTACTGTTTGCTCATCCATCCATCCATCATCCAATTCCTACATTTCCCCATGATGAGCGTAGAAGCCCGGGGCTAGGCAATTTGGTCCTGACATTTAAGATGAAAGTGACGAACCTCACTCATCCCTGAGTGGTAGTACGTGAGCAATAACCCCAACCACCCCTTGGATATAAACCTTCACTGGCTCAATTCGATTGGAGCACTGTAATTACCCACTAAACCACCAGATTCCATAAAATGATTATATGGTTACCACCCAGCATACTAAATGGTTTCCTGGTGTACAGGAAACCATTAGGCTTGTCAGTCAGTGTAGAGTCACCCATAGGCAGAAGGAAGAGAAAGAATGAAGGAAAGAAAGACAGAAGAGGGAGTGTAAAGTCACCTGTAGGCAGAAGGACGAGGAAAGAGTGAAGTAAAGAAAGACAGAAGAGGAGGGAGGAGAGGGAAGGGCAGACACCCGAGAGCAGCACTACATCGAGTGAGTTGATGGTGATTGCCCCCACCTACCACCTGATTTATAATTTATAGTCCGGTTGGGAGAAAAAAAAAAATCAGGGTGCATGAACTGTGGCTAGGCTACCATACTGTAATACATTTAGTGGTAAGTGACCAGCTTACTCACCTCTAAGGTTGCATTCATACCAAGTGCTTGGTGCTTGCTGGCGTGGTCATAGACAGGATGGTGCATTTAAATGATCCTACCAGAATCAGGGAATTGTGATGGTCACCTGCAAAATGTATGCATAATAACTCAGTAATTATTCCATTATCTCATAATTTATATCTTGAGAAAGATATTCATCCATGAACATAACCTGTCACTATAGTCATGGCACACGACTCTGAGGTTGTTGTTATCATACCCTGGCAACCTACCTTTCAAATTTGCATCCAATTTCGTATCACATTATACACAAATCATATTATTGTGCACGAATATGTTATACATATTATACACAAATCACATGCATCTCATATTGTACACGAAATCAGAAGCACTGTTGAGGGGTAGGTTGCCAGGGCACGATAATAACAACCTCAGAGTCTCGTTCTGCAACTATAGTTATGGCTTTCCCATTGTAGGAAAGAGCAGTGCAGTGCAATAAATCATATTATAATAAGAGTCACTGTGATCAGTGGTGAAGAAATATTGCAAGCAACTGTACTATATTCTTTACCTCTTTTGTTACTTTACTTTTTAATGTTACTTTTAGAGTATGGTAGTTAATGAAGACTATATCTACCTCCTCCATACTTTATCTTAGATGTACAGGTAAAACTACGTATTGTGTAGACACATCAAGTATAAACTGAGTAAATATGTCACCATGCTGGAGTTAATAACAAAGGAGACTACAGCACTATTGTTATACAGTGTACTATTTTACTTTGTAGGTAGAGTGTGTACCTAAAATTCTTACTAGACACTCCCTCTCTCTTCCACTGCAGTGCAGTAAATGCTGTGTCACTGTGTTTAGTATGGGATGCATTCCAGGTAAAGGATATGAGTGACACATCATTGCAAGCAACTCAGTATCCATTTTATGCCACTGCTCATCTGTGGTTCAAGCTTGAAAAATTAGCATCCAACTCTTGCTGCTTGATCCTGCATTAGGCCACGTTTTCACTCTTGCCTGCCAGTGTCTAGCATGAGTTACAGTGATGCAGATCCCTCCCTGACACCCACCTGTGCCAGCAGGCTCTCACTGTGGACATGATCTAAGGAACTGAACCCTTCTCTATGGACAGATTATCATTTCAGAAGAAGCTCTCTAGTGGTAGGTGGTGGCTACCATCATGTACTCATTTGATGTAGTGCTGCCTACTTCTTTCTTAACCTTTATCATTCTTTTTCTGTGCCTGCCCTCCTCTCTTCCTGTTTCTCCCATCTTTCCTGTCACTTCTTATTACTTTTCTTTCCTTTACAGGTGGCTTTACATTGAGTGACAAGCCAAATGGTTTTCTGTAAGCCAAAAAACTATTTACAGCCCAGGGTGGTAAACGTATAACCAAACCATACGTGTTCCCTACGTGTCAACAAGTGGGTTGGTGGAGGGTTAGTGCCCCTCCCTGTAAAATAAATAACTCAGAGTCAAATGGCCACCCCTTATGGGATTATGGCGTCTGGCGATAGATAGATGGGTAGAAGCGCTCTAACTACTCACTCAACAGTTGCTTTTTGTTATTAAGATTTTCCTAGTTCCTTGTATCTTTTGACCATTCTCCTTCTTCTCTTTCTTGTGGGCTTGAGGGATGCAGCCAAAATAATGGCCCAGTGCCCTTCCAATGCAGATTGAGTAGGGCTTCATGTTATATGCGGGAGAGCTGCCTAGATTAATGGATAAAGTACTGTACGACTCTTTGTCACAACTAAGAATCCCCATTACCCCCTCCCAGGAGGATGTGGAGAGACAAGTTGAAAACTCCCAGAGGTGCCAGACAGTCACTCAAATATGTGTGAAGGGAGTGGAACCTAGGGCACCATAACATGAAATGTTCAATGGTTTTTTCAACCCGGGGACACCATTTGCACCAAGGGTGCTCTGTCATACCCAGACGATACAGGTGACCTGCGAGACCATCCCAACCATAACCTGGTGATGGCAACGTGAACATCCCGACAGGGATGGCGAGCCCACGGGTGTGCAAAGGAATCAGAATGAAAACTCCCCAGGTGGGAGGCAGGGAGATTGGTTGCAAGAAGTGGATTTTGATAGGACATGCAAGCACTGTGTGTGTGAAGTTAGGAAATGCAGCAGTATCAGGTGCCAGATATACCAATGTATTGGAGGTCAGTGCCTGCCTTGCTGCTGCATCTGCAGTTTCATTGCTATGGATGCCTACATGCAAGGGAATCTGTTGAAGCTGGAAGTGCCAGGGAGGAGTAGCAAGGGAAAAGAGGTGCTTCAAAATAGCATGGACATGAATCATAAGACAATCTGAGAGGAGGAGGGTAAGTGAGGCCTCATAGTCAGTACAGTATATAAAGTCACCGGTTCGGGTTGGAGGAAGATCTGAATAAACTCAAAAGCCTGGAGGATGGCTAGGAGTTCCGTAGTTAGGGCATCATACTGACCATTGAACGACCAAGTTTGGCACAAGGAAAGGTTCTCAAAGTAGGCCACTGAGGCAAATGGAAATTGAGGGGAGTGGGACCCATCCATGTGCACTCTAAAGGAGTCTGTATGAAAAGAGGAGTCCATGCTAAGGAAGAGCTGCCATGCCAAGACTGCATCTGCTGACTTAGGAATGGTGTAGGGAAGTAGGGGGAGGTAAATGTAGTTTATAAAAGTCGTGCACTCTCAGCTGGAATATTGCTCACCCTTGTGGAATGGGTGTGGAAAGGTTGCAGTAAAACAACTAGACAAAATTCAGAAGAAGGCTGTTAGAATTATAAATAACCCTGCTATTACAAATAAACTACCTCCCATACAGGTAAGAAGGAATATTGCCTCCCTTGCATTATTTTACATATACTTTTATGGCAAGTGCTCAGAAGAAATTGCATCCATTGTGCCACCTCTCCATGCCTTCCCCTGTGTTACATGAACATTTTGTAGCGCTGATGACTAGAATGTCACACTGCCATATTGCAGAACTTCCACCTATCTGAAACCTTTTACTCCCAGAACTGCATCTCTTTGGAACTGGCTCCCCCAGAGTTGTTTCTCTCTGAACTTCAACCTACAGCTGTTAAAGTCTAACCATTACCGATTTTTTTTATAAATGGAGGACACCAGTAATCTGGTGTATGGATTATTTTTTTTTATTCATTTGCTTTTCTTTCTTCTTTTATATTATTAAAAAAAAGGGGGGGTGGGAGAAGGGTCACTGTGGTAAGCCTAGGAAGATCGAGAGATTGGGTGTGGCAGGCCTGGATGCTGCGGAGAATGATTGGTAACAGCACTTATAGCCAGTCTGGGGGCTGGCAAAGGACCATGGGGAGGCAGTAAAGGAAGGAGACCGAGTGACTGGAGAGAAGGGCTGAAATGTGATGGAGGAGCCGACAGCTTTGATCATTCTTTTTCACTCTTGTGTTCAGGTCACTTCACTTTATTATTCTGGCAGTCATGCCAGGTGACATTTATGCTAGCATGATGCTGTTAGGTATTAAATGAATGTGCATATTTATTTTTGTTCATTTATTTGAATTTTGTTTCTCATGTTCTGTTGACTGATCAGGATATACCTTTTCCCTGCAGCCTTTCAGGGAATAGCAACACAGTACAGTCTGACACTGTAAATAATTTTAATATCTTTGGCAGACACCACATGAGGTTGAACCAGTACAGATCTGGCCACCACGGGAGCTAGTGAAGGTGTACCAGAACTTAGGAGTGAGCCAGAAGCTGGGACTTCGTGGTCGACCCACCAGACCTATCGGAGCTCTGGGCACCAGCAAGGTGATCTCATAAGTCATGTACAGTATATGTCAATAGAATTATCTTTTGTCATTTTGTTTCAGAACTTGTCTGTATGGATACTGTGTATTGTATATGAAGTACAGGCATACCCCGGTTTAACGATGTAATTGGTTAAATAAAAACCCATCGCTAGATGGGGTATCATATCTCGATGTAGATTTAACATGTAAAGTATAGGGATGCTTTATTGAGCCTTGGGTTTCCCCTCCATCCAAGTCCTAAACCCACCCAAAAGAGTCCAAAAACAAGTTTAAAGCCAATCTAAATGGCCTGGCTGTAAAAGAAGCTAACCTAAGCCTTAAACCAGTGCCCATCTCACTTGTACTCAGTCAAAGTCACTGGAGAATGCGATCTCCGACTCGTATTCAAACTTTGTAGAGAAGAAGCAGCAACATTGTATACAATCCCACCATTAGACGGTCCCAGGACAATTAAATAAACATCTGTTATGCATAACAGTAATGTATGAATGATGCAGAGTCGTCTAAGGTACAAATTGTTGTGACGGAAAATCATTGATGTTTTGACAGGAAATTCTCATGATGGGGAATGTGATCGTTATGTGATCGAGAAAGCCTTTTCAGTGGTGTTATTTTTGTTACTGTTCTGGTTGCTGAGCTCCTTTATTTTCTTCTTTCTTGTTTTCCAACATTTATTTTGAAATTCCTTTGTATCTTTAAAGCATTTTCCCTTGAACAGCCTAAATGTAAACACATGATTTATCGATTGATGATGCGATCAGGATAGCCTGTTCAAAGGCCCCTCTTTATGTTGTTTTTGGTACTCTTCTGGTCGCTGGGCTCCTTTATTTTCTTCATTCTTATTTTCCAACATTTATTTAAAAATTCCTTTGTATTTTCAAAGCGTTTTCCCTTAACCCGCTGAGCCCCACCGACGTACAATGCACGTCACTACTTTTTTCTGCAGACAGACCCACTGACGTGCATCGTACGTCTCTCAATTCCAAGGCCCATCGTGTGCACATTTTTCAACATTCGCGGGTGATTTTTGGTAGGCATATGTGGGAGACCTTCCTCTAACCTGCTGTCAAGTGGGGATACTGCCTGGCCCCACCTGACCCCCCCCTCCTTCCTCCCCACACTGGGCAATTCACCTGTTAGCAGTAACCTGGCCAGTAAAGATATGTTGCCCCACGGTCTCTCCAATGACGAAATTCGTGGTGAAAGTGATTCCTGAGGTGGAGGACAAGGAAACAAAGAAGCTAGAGGTAGGTGGTAATGTCGTAAAGGAAGGTGCCATATGCTGGGGTTTTCGGTGAGTGAACAATGCTTTTATCGCCTATATTATTGTGTGAAAACCAGTATAGACTTGTACTACACACAAATTCGTACCAAATAAATAAATAAATACGTAATTTAAAGCGCCTTGAATTAGTTAACACTTCCATAATTCGCTTTCTTTAGCCAGGTGCCCTGAAAAAGAAGGAAAACGTAAGGCTGAATGACACCTGCATCAATATTTTTAAGCTCAGGAGGGCGATTTCTCTATGAATTTTTGATGTTTCTCACCAAAAGCGGAGGTTTGAGAAAAAAAAAAAAAAAGTTGAAAATCGGTCGGGTTCTGAAGGTGTTTCGTAAAAAATTGGTCAGGACTGGGCGGGTTAAACAACCATAATGTAAGTACATGATTTATCAGTCAGCAATGCAATCAGGATAGCCTTTTCAACAGCCCCTTCTTATGTCTTTTTAGCCACTATTCTGATTGCTGAGCTCCTTTGTTTTCTTCTCTCTTATTTTCCAACATTTATTTAGAAATTCCTTTGTATTTTCGAAGCATTTTTCCTTGAACATCCCAAGTGTAAACACATGATTTATCAGTGTCACAGTTTTCATCAGTGCATGAAATATTTACTCTCTAAGGGTTTCTTTCTGTCTATCTATTGCCAGATGCCTGAATCGCATAAAGGGTGGCCACAAACAAATTGCCTCCATGTCACTCTGTCCCCTGTCATTTCATTGCCCTGCTCCCAGCTCACACCCCCTCTCTCATATACTTCTCCACTCCATCCCTCCATCTCATCCTTGGCCTCCCCATCCCTCTCCCCCCCCTCCACCTCACTCACATACACTCTCCTAGTCAGTCTCTCAAATTCCATTCTCTCCACATGGCCAAACCACTTCAGTGTGTTTCTCTTAATGCTTCCTATCACATCCACATGCACACCACAATGCTTCTTCACTTACTCATTTGTCAGTCTGTCTCTCCATGCGACTCCACATGCTCCTGTCAAATAACTCATTTCCACTGCAGTCACTCTTGATTTCTGTCCCTCCAACAAGGTCCAAGCTTCACTTCCATACATTAGAGTTGGTATCACAATACTGTCATGTAACAACTTTTTCACTTCCATGCTCACTTCCCTGTTTCTTATCACAGCTTTCAAGGAACCAGCAACTTTTCTTCCTTGTTGTGCCCTTTCAAGCACTTCACCCTCTAAACTTCCATCCTTACTCATCACACTACCCGAGTACTTAAATGTACTCACATTTTCCATTTCCTCCTCATCCAACCTCACTGTACATTCACTGACATCACTTCTCTCAAAGACCATAACTTTACTCTTCCCTACATTCGCCTTAAGATTCTATTTCTCACACACTCTCCCAAACTCATCCACCAACCCTTGCAGTTCTCCTTTGTCTTCACTTAACAACACAGTATCATCTGCAAACAGCAGTACAGAGAGTTTCCAAACACTACCCTCTCTAACTAGGGCCACTTCAATATCCACTGCCCTACCTTTTATTCATTTATTACCCCATACATATACAGATTGAACAAGCATGGAGACATGACACATCCTTGTTTCAATCCAACCTTCAGATATAACAATTCACTCAGTTCACTGTCCACACACACACTGCTGCCTTAGCACCCTCATACATACTCTTCACGGCCTTCAACAACTTCCCATGTACTCCATTTATTCTTAATACTTTCCTAAATCCTCGTCTATCCACCTGGTCATATGCTTTCTCCAAATCCATGAAGGCTGCATGCAACTTCTTTCCCTTCTCAAGAAACTTTTCCACTAAAGATCTAAGAATGAATATCTGATCTACACAACCCTTCCCTTCCTAAAACCTCCCTGTTCTTCTCCAACTAATTCCTCTGTTATTTCCCTAACTCTGTCAGTAAGTATCCTACCATATACTTTTCCTATTACACTAAGAAGACAAATGCCCCTATGATTACCACACACTCTTTACTTCTTTTTCCCCTTTTCCTTTGTACAGGGGAATAATTATACCTGACTTCCAATCCTCTCGGACTCTACCTTCCTTCCAGGCCAATCTGCACATCTTCCACATCCATTGTACTACTATCTCTCCCTCCATGCTTAAGCATTTCACCACACACTCCATCAGTTCCTGGGGCTTTCCCCATTATTACTTTCTTCATTGCTTCCACAACTTCCATCCTACTGATTTCTTCCTCTCTTCTCACATCTCTCCTCCCAGCCATTCCCCATCCACTTATACTTGCATTACTTTCATTCTCTATATTAACAATTCCTTAAAGTGATCTCTCCATCTGCTCACTTTTTCTCCCTTCTCCACTAGTAATCTACCATTTTTACCTTTCACTTCCCAGCTAACTTCTTTGGCACTGTGTCTAATGTTTATTTAAAATTATTATTATGTATTCCATGATAAGTTAAGTAACAGTTCAGTGGTCAAACACAAAATAGTCTTTGTTGAGTCGCCTAGTTGTCCACACTGTTTTGTACCTTGTCTGATGGGCGAGAATCCATACCCCAAATGACAGTGTACACTGCACCCATGACTAAAACACATTACTCTAAGTCTAAAAACAGTTTATAAATCAACCCAAACACAAAATGGTAAAAAAAACACACACACACACACAATACCGGGGGTAAGCCTACGATAGGCAGGGTAGAGTGGTATTTCTACCCTATCACTATTCCAGAGTATCGCATCTAGGGGTATCGTAAATTGGGGTTTGCCAGTACTGTGTTGTAGTCCATGCTATGCTGTTTCAATTTGTCAGTTTACACTCTACAGTATATCCAATCTCTTAAGGCCCCATCAAGTGTACTGTAGAGGACTGGGGCTAATTAACGGTCTGTAAGGAATAAAGGATTTTTTTTACATTGCAGAAACGTTTTCTTAATTTTGTATGAGTTAGTGGTATTTGCTTTATGCTTACCTCTGATGTATTCCACAGATCTACCGAGTATGTGGCCAAACAGTTTTGTGCTATCCATTGGTGTTTGAAGTAAGCGATTTTTACCTCTCACATGACATGGCACTTCTCATTGATGACATAAAGACAGAACTCCACTTCGTTGGCAAGTACTGGAGGCTGTCAGGCCGACCCACAGTTTGCATACTTATCAGAGAGGAGCACATGAGGTGAGGAATATATGGAAGTTTATTTCAGGTTTTGCAGTAGGAGTTGTGTATCAGAGGAAGATTCATGCCAAGTATCTGTATACCCTCTACACTACTTCACGTGGTGGTCCTTCTTGTCACTATTTATTGCTCGTTTCCTCTTCAGGCAACTCTACACTGAGTGACAAGCCAAATAGTTTCGTGTAACTTGGGAAATCATTTGCAACACTGGGTGATAACCTATAGCCAAATAACGGGTTAACGTGGAGCCTACTGTTGTGCTCCTGTTGACTGGGTAGAGAGACGCAAATGCAGCATCTACCCAGGAACCAAACCCCCACACTAATCCCTGCACCTTGTTGTAGCAAAGTGCTGTCATCCCTTGGGAACATCAGTTTGCTTCACGGGATGGCTCTGCAAAGGTGGTCTCTTGCTTGTGGCTGATGGGTATGCTCAGTCAGACAAGACAAGGGTAACACAACAACAACTGCTACCACTTCATATATAATACATGCAGTCATCCCTCATTTTTCAAAGTTTTTACTTCACCAGTTTCAACTATTGCCAGATGAGTAAACCATCACATAATACATGAGTTTGGTGTGTATTGCAATGACAACGTAATTTGTCATTAAGGATGCAGCTTGGCATTTTATTACCAATAATCAATCTTCAATATGAAGTGAGTTAAGACCACAAAATAAAAGTTCCACCTTTTGACATCACTGTAGAAGTTTGGGTGTTGCATCCAGCTATATGTACTATTATAGTTTTTTTTTTTTTTTTTTTTTTTTTTTTTTTTGATGTGGTAGGTGGTGGCGCTCACTATCCACTCACTTAATGTAGTGCTGCTCTCGGTTGTCTGATCTTTCCTCTCCTCGATTCTTTTTCCTTCAATCCTCTTCTGTTTTTCTTTCCTTCATTCTTTCCTTGTCCTTCTGCCTGCGGGTGACTTTACACTCCCTCTTCTGTCTTTCTTTCCTTCATTCTTTTCTTGTCCTTCTGCCAGTGGGTGACTCTACACTGACTGACAAGCCAGGTGGTTTCCTGTACACCAGGAAACCATTTACTAAGCTGGGTGGTAACTATATAACTAAATTTTGGCACCTGGTGGTTTTGTGGGTAATTACGGTGCTCCAATCGGATTGAGCCAGTAAAGGTTTATATCCAAGGGATGGTTGGAGTTTATTGCTCACGTAATGCCACTCAGGTATGAGTGAGGCTGGTCACTCTCATCTTAAATGTCAGGACCACCTTGCCTAGCCCCGGGCTCATACGCTTCTTTGTGAGACAACATAGGATTGGATGATGGATGGATGGATGGATTCAGGATTTTAATGAAATAACATGCTTCCCACATAACTTGCAAGTGTATATAAACAATCACTATCATATGTAATTTCAAGGATTTTTGTGAGGTTGTGTTCTTGACTTTCCAGTGATACAGGCAATCCTGATCACTGTTAGGATGGGAGTTTGTGGAAGGTTCTTGACGTAGAGAAATGTTCAGGTACCGTTCAGATCCTTATAGGATGGGACACGGCCAGGGAAAGAGTAATCATCTCAAAACCAAATTGAAGAGAAGGAAGTTGTCAGACCCCAACTGTGCATCTCAAGCATACTGTTCACCCTCATGGCACATGGTTTTTAGTCAACCATAGGGTGCCATGCAAATAGATGCCACATACACAGATATACTTTTTACAGTTACTGTATAAAAAGGTGTTCCATCAACCAACCCTCAATTCTGATACAGTTTAGTAGCTAAAGACCCTATATGACTAAACTTCAGTACAGATATGATCCCAACAGGCATAGAAATCAGGCAGACCTAAAACAGTGACAGTAAAGAGTGGTGAGAAGAGAGGACGGGGGAATGAATGAACGGAAGGCAATGATTGACTGTGTGTGTGTGGATGAAAGGATGAGAAGATGTATAATGGATGCAAGAGTATATAGAGGTTAGGGGAGTGGACTTTCTGACCACCACTTGGTGGTGGCCAGAATCAGAATCCAAACAAGATGGAGGAAGAGAAGAAGGGAAAGACAGGAGGAAGTATTTGTTACAAGGAGGGTAGAAAAGTTACAAGAGGATGGAATAAAGGCCGAATATAGAAGGGAAGTGGAGGAACGATTGGGTAAATATAGATTGGAGCAGATGGGGGACGTGGAGGGTGTGTGCAAGGTATTCACAGAAGAAATCTGTGCAGCATGTGAGGTGGTGTGTGGGGTGAAGAGGAGACGAAAGGGGGTTCAGGGAACAGCATGGTGGACCGAAGAGGTGAGAGAGGCTGTGGCACAAAAGAAGAAAGCATATAATGAGTGGATGAGAAACAGGGGCAACGAAGAAGCTGAGAGACGGAC
>JAGKTI010009766.1:0-30118 GCA_018397915.1 Birgus latro
ACAGCGTGAAAGTTAGAGGAAAGGCCGCGAATGTTACAGAAATGAAGAAGGAGTGAGTCAGACAGTGGTTCCAGGCAGCTCTTTGAGTCGTCACCGGGAGAGGGGCGGATGGTGGGGACATTTATGGTCCCCCCCCCGGGGACTCCGAGGCATGATTTTTGTGCGCCATTTTGAAGAAAATTTGAAAAGGAAGTGTAGTGTGTAGCGTGTATGTAGTTTGGTGTTGACAGTTAGAGAAACTTGTATTGGAGAGCATGCTGGTCTACTCTCTGTGTAACTGAGACACTGAAAAAGTTCAGCAAAGGAGGATGGTCAGGAACAAGTCCTGCTTTGGATGTCTGCCCTTTCCTCTCTTCCTTCCTTCCTTCCTCTTCCATCTTTCTTTCCTTCATTCTTTCCTCTTCCTTTTGCCTACAGGTGCCTTTACACTCCTTCTTCTGTCTCTTTCCTCTTCCTTCTGCCAGTGGGTGACTCTACACTGAGTGACAAGCCAAATGGTTTCCTGTACATCAGGAAACCATTTACTATACTGGTTAGTAACCATATAACCTAATTATGGCACCTGGTGGTTTAGTGGGTAATTAAGGCACTCCAGTCAGATTGAGCCTGTGTAGGTTTATATCCATGGGGTGGTTGGGGTTTATTGCTGATGTTATGCCACTCACAGAGGAGTGAGGCTGGTCACTCTCATCTTAAATGCCAGGATCAACTTGCCTAACCCCGGGCTCCTTTGCTTGTCATGGGGCAACGTAGGATTGGATGATGGTTGGATGAATGGTTACCACTCAGCGTAGTATTTTTTTTTTCTTTTTAATGCAAGGAATAAGGAACCAAAGGCCAGGAGCCCACAAACTGTTCCTTCCAAGAAAAAACAAAAACAATACAGCAGAGAGCCAAATTCAAGAGCTGCACATTTCGAGATGCCTGGACACACTGCATATGAAAGACTGGAGATCATAGGAAGTAGGAAATAGGGACAGAGGGAGACAGTTCCAGAGTTGACCTGTTGCATAAATGAAGGACTGGGAGTAACAGCTAACTCTTGCATTAGAGAGTTGGACAGAAAAAGAATGAGTGTTGCTAGACGGGTGCTACGCGCCCGTCTTTGTGGTGAAAGGGTGCAAGCTGAATGTTCATAGGAGCAGCGACCATTAAAGTAGTGATAGAAAAGAAATAAAGATGCAACAATCCGGCAAAGAGACAGAGGTTAAAGGGAGCCGGTAAAAGGAGGAGAGTTAATGAGATGAAAAGCCTTTGACTCCAACTAGTTGAGAAGAGCTGTATGTGGGGAGCCTCCCCACACATGAGAGTTGTACTCTACATGGACGAATAAAACCCGTATGTGAAGTCAACAACTGTGCAGGGGTAAAGAAGGTATGGAGTCGACTTAGCACACCTAATCTCTTGGAAGCAGTGTTACAAGAGATGTAATATGATCTTTCCAGGACATATCCCAAGAGAATGAAACCCCAAGTATGTTTAAAGATGATGCAGGATTAAACTGGTTGTTATTAAACATTGGAGGGTACTCCTGTGGAAGATTTTGATGGGTTGATAGGTGTAAGAACTTAGTTTTTGATGCATAAAAACAACAGACTTACTTTTACCCCAGTTGGAGATATGAGCCAAGTCAGACATTAGGTGTGCCATAGCCTCATCCTCTGTTTGTTGGAGTAACTGCTGAGATGGACACTGCTGGAAGCAAATGGAAAGATGAAGGGTGGAGTCATCAGCGTATGAGTGGATAGGGTTAGATGTACAGCTTAGAAGGTCATTGATGAGTAAGGGGAAGAGACTTGGTAATAGGACAGAGCCCTGAGGAGTGCCACTATTGGTAGATCTAGGAGAGGAATGGTGGCCGTCTATGATAGCAGTCATAGTATGATCAGAAAGGAAACCATTTGGCTTGTCACTCAGTATAGAGTCACCCATAGACAGAAGGAAGAGGAAAGAATGAAGGAAAGAAGACAGAAGAGGAAGGAAGGAAGAGAAAAAAGGGGCAGGCACCTGAGAGCAGCACTACATCAAGTGAGTGTAGATAATAAGAAAATATTTTGTCATTAATAAACAACAGAACATGAAAAAAAATAATTTTCTCTGTATATCTTTGGTCTGGCTGCCATGTCACCTTGATAAATCACTTTTGTTTTATATATGTCAGGGTTTGGTAGGCTCACAGAGGTTGATAGAACTGATTTTAAGATTAGTGAGGTTTGATATAGTGAGGGATATTACTGTATCCTCCTTTTGTACAGTCTATGTTTCACCATCATATAGTTTGAAGCTTCTAACATGGGTACCAAAGATTGTACATTTTGTGAACACTAAGAACACCTGAGATGTCAGTGAGTTGCAGTATGTCTATACTTTTCAGTCCACCGTGTACTGAAGCCATGGTGCTTTGCTTGGCACCATTCCCTGTACTGATGTCATCACCAGAAGAGTAGAATTTGTCCATAATTTTCATTGACTCATCTCCTGTCACCATGGATCTTATTGGTCTGTTGTTGAGTAGTCTGGCTGTGCCCTTACATCAGCTAGACCAGAAATCCAGTGTTAAACTCTAGCTGCCATTCACTTTTTAGCAGTGTTTGCAATCAGTGTGGAAAATACTCTTCCTGCCTTACACCCTTCTTATATACAGCACAAGATTTAGTATCTAAATCTGTAACCAGTGAGCATGGCATGTGTCTTCCCAGTGATTACTTGAAGATCATTTGACTCAGTACCTTCTCTCCACATTTGAAATAGAACAGTCAGTTCTTCCATACTCTTTGCTGTTAGCACAAGATCATCAACATGCAGGTGTTTCTATGGGCACACTGCCCAGGGAGCATGTGATAAAGCTTCCATTACCAGTACACTTAGCATTGGAGTCTGAGCTGATCCCCCAGCCTTAACTTCAAACTTGTTGCTGTAATTTCATTTGACTCTAATGCTGCCTTTAACATTTGTGTAAATTGCTGTCATCATCCTGGCAATACATTCTTCAGCCACCAAGTTCCTTGTTGGTAACTTTACCACGTCCCTCAAGAACTGACAAGGAGCCATGCACTTTGGGTGGAGCAGTTACTTGCTTCTGGTCAACAGGTCTGCTCAGTCAGACAGACTGAGTTTAAGCAATAACAACAACTGCAGCATCTTCGCCATGGGTCTACCCCTCAGAGGCTGTCGAGGAGAAGAGGAGGACAGCATGGGAGCCAAACCACCACAACCACCCCCATCCGACCTGGGAGTGGCTTTGGGCGCCCAGGCAAGTACCACATATCTCCACACATCACACACAACAACACCGTTTTTTTCTACACCGAGAAATGACTCCCTGGCAGTCATTTCTAGATGACTTCTTCTCACCGGGGACATTGAGAGCAATCCAGGACCCCCCAACAAATACACACGTCCAACATGCTCAAAACCTATTACGTCAAGTTGACAGACAAAGGGTTCAGTTCAGTGCAATTCCTGCAAGAACTGGACCCATTACATCTGCACAACACTTGAATCCAAAAAACACTACACAAACACCTGGACCTGCTCCTTATGTTCCTTCCCCCCACCCACTAACCCCCCTCACCAACCCTACTCCTACTTCCCCCCACACCTCCTCAACCTAACCCACCAGTCCTTCCCACACCATCCAATCCCCTAACCCCTCCTATCCCACCCCAAACTAATCCACCCCAACCCTTACCTCCACCACAACCTTCTCCTACCCCTTCCTCTCCACCCTCACCACCACCTCCCCTCCGTACTGCAGCACCCAACACACACCGCACACATAACATAAACATTCTCCAACTAAACATAGATGGCATAAACACAAAAAAACAACAACTCATACAATTCATTAAACAACACAACATACACATTGCCATCTTACAAGAAACAACACTACACACAACACAAAAAACACCTACATTTCATAATTTCACCACCATCAGACAAGACCGGACTGACGGCAGTGGTGGTGGACTCATCACCCTGGTACACAAATCCGTCAACTTTTCAGATACCAGTGCTCACACAAAGTCACTTCTCCCCCCACATGACACTACGACAGAAATACAAGCAATTAAAATAAGCACTGGTAACAAATCACACACAACAATCGCCAACATATACATTCCCCCTCATTCCCCACAGTACCACACAATTACTCTTCACAAATACACCACATCACTAACATACCCAACATCATCCATATATTCTTAGTACCTTCCACAATCCTTGTCAATCCACCTTTCATATGCTTTCTCCAGATCCATGAAGGCTGCATACAACTTCTTGCTCTTCTCTTGAAACTTTTCCACTAAGGATCTAAGAATGAATATCTGGTCTACACAACCTCTTCCCTTCCTAAAACCTCCTTGTTCTTCTCCAACTAATTCCTCTGTAATTTCCCTAACTCTGTCAATAAGTATCCTACCATATACTTTTCCTATTACACTGAGAAGGCAAATGCCCCTATGATTACCACACACTGCTTTTTCCCCTTTTCCTTTGTACAGAGGAATGATTATACCTGACTTCCAATCCTCCGGGACTCTACCCTCCTCCCAAGTCAATCTGCACACCTTCCACATCCATTCTGTTACTATCTCTCCCCCATGCTTCAGCATTTCACCACACACTCCATTAATTCCTGGGGCTTTCCCCATTTTAACTTTCTTCATTGCTTCCACCACTTCCATCCTACTGATTTCTTCCTCTCTTCTCACAACCCTCCTTCTCCCTGCCATTCCCCAGCCGATTATACTTGCATTACTTTCATTCCCTATGCTCAACAGTTCATTAAAGTGTTCTCTCCTTCTGTTTACTTTTTCTCCCTTCTCCACTACTAATCTACCATTTTTATCTTTCACACCCCCACTGACTTCTTTGGCACCCTGTCTAGCTCTCTTTACCTCCTTCCAGAACATTTTCTTACATTCCCTCCACTTTGCACTCAAATTCCTTCCAAATTCCTCATTCACTCTCTTCTTACTCTTTCTTACTAATCTTTTCACCTCTCTCCTCCTCTCTACATATAACTCTCTCGTCCGTCTCTCAGCTTCTTCGACGCCCCTTTTCCTCATCCACTCATTATATGCTTTCTCTTTTTTTGTGTCACAGCCTCTCTCACCTCTTCAGTCCACCATGCTGTTCCCTGAACTCCCTTTCGTCTTCTCTTCACCCGACACACCACCTCACATGCTGCACAGATTTCTTCTGTGAATATCTTGCACACACCTTCCACGTCCCCCATCTGCTCCAATCTATATTTACCGAATAGCTCTCCCACTTCCCTTTTATATTCAGCCTTTATTCCATCCTCTTGTAACTTTTCTTCCCTCCTTGTAACAAATACTTCCTCCTGTCCTTCCCTTCTTCTCTTCCTCCATCTTCTTTGGATTCTGATTCTGGCCACCACCAAGTGGTGGTCAGAAAGTCCACTCCCCCTACCTCTATATACTCTTGCATCCATTACACATCTCATCCTTTCATCCACACACACATAGTCAATCGTTGCCTTCCGTTCATTCATTCCACCATCCACCCTTCTCACCACTCGCCATGTATACCTATGGATCATTTTGTGCCTGAAGAGGGTATTAGCTACCACCAACCCCCTCCCAGCACAAATGTCCACTAAAGCACTGCCATTCTCATCCATCTCTGCAGGCACACCCCACTCACCAACCACTCCATCCACCTTCTGATTCCCTACTTTTCCATTCATATCTCCAATCAGAAACACTCTCTCATTCCTTTCAAACTTCTCCAAGCAGGCTTCCACATTTGTCCAGAACTCTTCTCTCATCTACTTACACGATCTTGCGTTGGCGCATACACACACACAATTGCCCACATTTGTAGTCCAACTTTCACTCTTACCCACACAATCCTTGACCCAACTGATCCATACTCTCTTACATTCTCCTTCCATCTGTTGCTCACCGCAATACACACTCCCTCTTTCGCCCTCTCATTCTCACCCTCACATACACAGACACACATACACTTATTATAAGAGAGCCAACTGGGAGGCCTTCACAACTGAAACAGAACAACACTTTGAAATATTAAACAGTACATCCATCACAAACATCAACACAGACAAAAGACACATCCCTAGAGGCAACAGAAAAAGACACAACCCCAATTTCACACCAGAAATTCAAGGCCTCATCAGACAACGGGACACACTACGACTTTCCCGAACACCACATACACGTGACACCATGCAACAGATACAAGAACTCAACACTCAAATAAACAATAAAATATCAGAACAGCAAACACTAAATTGGAATAATTATCTCCAAACACTTGATCACAAAACAAACACCCGGAACCTCTACAAAACACTAAACAGCATCACACTCTCCAACAGCAACACTACACAGTCACACGCTGCCATCACAACAACAGACACCATACCTTCAAACAAACAACAAGCAAACACTCTCATCAATCACTTTTCACATGTTGACCATCTAAACCCCCATCGTGACGACTGACGTATCATCCGATGTAAGAAACAGTTCCCCACAGACCCAAACTTCACACCTTTCACTTACAACCAGACGATGCACATCATCAGCAACCTCAAGCATTCATCTGCAACATAAACCTTAAACACATTGGACCACAAGGCATACAAGCACTCACCAACATATCAAACTACAGCTGCTCACACAATTCCCAAAGTCTGGAAGCATGACATTATCATCACTATCCCCAAACCCAACAAAGACCCCACGCTACCTTCCTCACACTCCTCTGCACCCCCTCCAAAGTCACTGAAAGACTGGTACTACAACTAGTAACATCTCACGGCCCCCTAGCCCCATCACAACATGGTTTTAGGCCACTACACTCCACAGACACTCTTCTTACAGACCTCACACAGAGAGTTTTTGATGGCATGAATTCAGCTAGGCCACCACATAGAACACTACTTGTCACACTAGACATTAGTAAAGCTTTTGATTCCATCCCCTGCCACAACCTCACAAACAAAATATTGAACACAAAACATGCACAATGCCACAAAAAGATGGCTGGCAAACTACTGAGCAGGGAGATATGCACATGTAACTTTTGCTGGTCAGTCCTCGAACATCAGAAACTTCACAAATGGCGTTCCCCACGGATCTGTCTTGCCTCCTACACTCTTCAGCCTATACATGCATGACATACCCACACCCCACACACAAATACACATGGCTTCCTATGCAGATGACATAACACTTACATGCACGCACCAAAATGCAAACACAGCCGCACACATCCTCCAACCTTACCTCAACACACTACACGAATGGTTCACCACAAACAGACTCAAAATAGCCCCAGCCAAATCTACAGTGACCCTTCTCAGAAACTGGACAGCGGAACACAGTCACATTCCACACCTCACCATAGACAACACTCCCCTACCACACACACACACACACACACACACACACACACGAAAGTGAATTTGTGGGTTTCTCCGACGAAGATGCGAGAAATGGAAGTTCAAAATTGTATCAAACAAGAGTAGCTGGAGTAGAAAAAACGGCGGAGAAGAATGTCCAGGAATTGAAGAAGGTATGGGTAGTAATTAGGGAGCTGCAGGAGAGGACCTTACAACAGGAGAGAGAGATCAAGGGTTTACAGAACGAGCTGGAAAAAGTTTACACACGCAGTGCAGAACAGGAAAGAGAAGTCACGGAATTAAAAACGAGCAACGAATCTGCCACAAATGAAATAGAACACCTCAAGAGGGAAAACAGGAGGTTGGAAGAAGAAAGAGACAGAATGAAAAGTAAATTAGAGGAGTATGATTCAAAATCAAGGATGCAAGATGAACATATTAAGGAAATCAAGGAGCAACAAAAGGGGTGGAAGAAAATTCAGGAGGAAGGGAATGTAAATTTGAAAGAGATTATTGCACAACAAAGCAAGGAAAAGGTGGAGAAGGAAGTGGTTAGGGTATTGAAAAGTAGAGAAGCTCTAGTCAGGGATGTAGCAGATAAGAAAAAATGTGTAATTATTTTAGGGGTAAAAGAAAAGCGTATCACGATAAGATCTGAAAGAGAAAGAGAAGAATTGAGTAAAGTTAAAGAAATATTATCAGTAGTCATGGAGGGTAACAATGAAGCCCTAGAAGAGATTGAAGAAGTGTTTAGGTTAGGTAAGTATGAGGAAGGAGGGGCAAGGCCATTGAAGGTGAAGTTTAAGTCCCAGGCAATAGTAAATGAAATCATGAATAGGACATGGAAATTAGCAGACAAAGAGGGGTTCGAAAATGTCTGGTTAAGGAGAGATGCAAATGAGGAAGAAAGAGCTAAAATAAAGGAGTTAGTAAAGGAAGCTAAGGCAAAAAACGAACAAAGAACGGAGAAGGAGAAGACAGTGTTTTATTGGAGAGTTATGGACCAGAAATTGAGGAAGTGGTACCGACGGAGAGGAGGAGAAAAGACGGTATAAGTAATAACGAAAAAAGTTTAAAAGTGGCGTACACTAATGTTGATGGATTAATATCGGCAATGTTAGAAATCAACGATTTCTTGAGGGTACAAGAACCTGATGTTATGTGCTTTGTAGAAACCAAGTTAAGGGAGAATATTGATATCCATATGGGAGATGGGAAATACAAATTGTGGAGAAGAGACAGAAAAGATAAAATGGGAGGAGGAGTGATGATAGCAGTGAAGAATAACTTAAATATAGATTCTGTGGAAATGGGAGAGGGTAGGGCTGAAGTGATAAACATGAAATTAGAAATTGGAGAGAACTGTAAGAGAGATATAGCAGTAGTATATGTTCCACCTAAGACAAGAGCATGGACTGATGATGAATACCAGGAGATGTTGTCAGACATGGTTAGTTACCTACAGAAAGTGATTGAGAAAAGCAGCAATATAATTCTAATGGGTGACTTTAATTGTAAAGAGGTGAACTGGGAGGAATGGGACTCAGGAGGCGGCGAAGATTCGTGGGGCACTATATTGTTAAACATTGTGATGAATAATGTAATGACGCAGTGGGTCAAAGAAGAGACAAGATTCCGAGGTGATGACACCCCAGCAAGATTAGATTTACTGCTAACCAAAGAACCTGACGTAATTGAATCCTTGAAATATATGTGTCCTATGGGAAAAAGTGATCACGTGGTCATTGAGTTCCAGATGATAATAGGGAACGTGGTGCCAAGAGATGAGCTCCATAGGCAGGGAAGGTACAACTTTGGGAAAGCAAACTTTACGGAATTGAGTAAATTTTTTGAAAATGCAGATTGGAGAAAATTCAGAGAAACAAAAGAGATTCAGAGGAAGTGGGATATCTTTCTAGACCTCTATAATTCAGGAGTGGATAAATATGTTCCAAGAGTAAGTGGGAAAGAATACAGGAAAAAGGAGTGGTATAATAGAAGGTGTATTATAGCAAAAAAAGAGAGGAACATGGCATGGAACAAATGGAGAAAGAGAGGTAATAACAGAACAAAGGAAGAATATAAAAGAACTGGAAATGAATATACAAGAATTCGTAGCGAGGAAGAAAGGAACTTTGAAAAAGGTATAATCGACAAATGTAAGGATGAACCCAAATTGTTTTATAGATTTGTTAATGGCAAATTGAAGCAAAAGGAAGGAATCACCAAACTGAAAGTAGAAGGAGAGGTCTATAATGATGCGGCAATGCAAGCTGAAATAATGAACAAACGTTTCCAATCAGTTTTTACTAATGAAGGGGAGTTTGTGGAGGGGGAGGGAGTGACTAGGAGTGTAGTGATAAAAGATATAAAAGTGGAAGTGCAGGAAGTGTACAAATTACTGGAAACTCAAGATGTAAGGAAAGCCCCAGGACCAGATGGAATTTCAAATTGGGTACTGAAGGAATGCAGAGACCAACTGGCAGATAAGATCCACAGTTTAATTGTGTGTTCGCTGGAAGAAGGGAAAGTGCCTCGGGAATGGAAGAGAGCAAATGTGGTACCAATTTATAGGGGAGGAAACAAGGAAGAACCCCTGAACTATAGACCAGTGTCCCTAACCAGCATGGTTGCAAAATTGTGCGAGAAGATTCTGAAAGATAGGTGGATAAAATATCTGGAAGAGATGAATATTTTGACTGAAAGTCAGTTTGGATTTAGAAGTGGAAGGTCATGTGTTTCCAACTTGTTGAGCTTTTACTCAAGAGCGATTGATGTGCTGCAGGAGAGAGACGGTTGGGTGGATTGTGTATATTTAGATTTGGAGAAGGCCTTTGACAAGGTACCTCATAAGAGACTAATGTGGAAACTAGAGCATATAGGAGGACTGAAGGGTAACCTCCTGGAATGGATGAAAGACTTTTTGAGAGACAGACAAATGAGGACAGTAATAAAGGACAGGATGTCTGGATGGAGAGAAGTAACAAGTGGTGTCCCACAGGGCTCGGTGTTGGCACCAGTAATGTTCCTGATTTACATAAATGATATGGTAGATGGAGTAAACAGTTATGCAAGTCTGTTTGCTGATGATGCCAAGATCTTGAGGAAGGTAGAGGTTGAGGAGGACTGTAAAATGCTGCAGGAGGATCTGGATAGGATACATGACTGGAGCCGGATGTGGGAAATGAAATTCAACGCAAAAAAATGTAAAATATTGGAAATGGGTAAAAGCACCAAGAGACCATCACTGAACTATATGATGGGTAATGAACCAATCACAAAAGCGAGAGAGGAGAAAGATTTAGGAGTGCTGTTCCAGGATAGTTTGTCACCTGAAAAACACATCAACAAGATAGTTAGAGAGACATATAAACTCTTGACCAACATAAGAGTGGCATTCCATTACATGAATGAAGAGATGATGAAAAAACTGATAGTGGCCATGATCCGCCCCAGGTTAGAATATGCGGCAATAGTGTGGTCCCCACACAAAAAGAAAGATATAAACAAGATTGAGAGAATACAAAGAACAGCAACCAAGATGGTCCCCAGTTTGGCAGATCTGTCATATAGTGAGAGGCTAGAAAGGCTGGATTTGCCATCCTTAGAGGAAAGGAGAGAGAGGGGTGACATGATTGCATTGTTCAGGACCATGATGGGAGTAGATAAAATTGATAGAGAAGATCTGTTTTTATGGGATAAGAGAGCAACAAGAGGACATGGACTGAAACTGAAGAAGCCGCACTGCTCGAAGGACATCAAGAAATATAGTTTTCCGTATAGATGCATAGACCTGTGGAATAGACTGGACAAAGAGATCGTCCAGTCTAAAAACTTAAACGAGTTTAAAGCTAAATTTGACTTATTGAGAAACAGAGACGGGACCCCACGAGCGTAGCTCATTTCCTGTATATCACAATTAGGTAAATACAATTAGGTAAATACACACACACACACACACACACACACACACACACACAAAATCTTTGGTGTAACATACAATACATCAGTTTCATTTAAACAACACATCACAAACATCAAAAATAAATTAACACCTAGACTCAGTGCCTTAAAGTCACTTGCCCATATAACATTCGGACACAACAAAGAAACCACTACCACAGTATACAAACATTCAGTGATGAATTATGCAAACCCTGCTTGGGCTCCTGACCTCATTAAAACACACTATAACACTCTTCATACCATACAAAACAAGGCCCTAAAAATAATCACAGGCTGCACAGCTACTACACCTACAGACCACCTACACCAAGAAACCAAAGTCCTCAAAGTCAAGGATCATCTAGAAATGAGAGGCACCCAAATTCTCGCTACAGCCTCCACAAACCCACAACATCCACTACACTACGTGTCAGCACATCCACACACACCAAGGAACATCAAAACGACACCCAGTTTACGATATCATACACAGATACTATCATCTCTTCCCCCCTGCCCGCCTCAGACCAGCATCCAGAAGCATATTCATACCCAAATCACTCGCCGTTCCATTCAGTCACTCAAAGACAACACACAGCTGCATGCACGGCCTCCTGATATCCATCCTTCTGAACGCTGTCTCCCTCATGAGGACAGGGTCCACCTGGGCAGGCTGAGATGTGGTTCATCATCCAGCCCTCTTAAGTTATCAGAAGAGGCTGGATGACTCCGTCGCTGACGCCTGTCCAGGATGTAACAGCACCCCATACTATTAAGGACATCATGGAAGACTGCATTGCACACAATCAACTACACCAACAACACAACATATACTTCTTGAGAGCTCTGTCTCGGCCATGGGCTTCCTTAGGGACTTGGGGCTGTTTGGCCAGACTGCTTAGGGAACAACAACTACTACTACTAGTACTACACAGAAATTGTTTCCAGGTCACAAAAAGAGTATATTCTCGTATCCTTTGCCAGGTACAGTAGTCCCTCATTTATTCGGACATGTTCAGTATCCGGGTGGTGGACCTTGGCTCTATTAAACCATTATCCAAATTTACTTGCTATTATCCGACGTAAAAGTGCCCAAGAACTTCTTCTGGCCAGATGACATGTCCAAACATTCGATATCATGGCCGCCGGGCTTGAGCCATGAGCGGGAAGTAGTCCGTAACCCCCAGCCAGAGGTAAAATGTTTGTCTGCCCCTGTACTGAATGGTCAAAGTCACACGCTCGTCTGATCCCTCCCAGTGAACTTCCAGCACCCGAGCATTACGACTAACCCGCAAGCAGTGTCAGAATGTCCGTATGCATCCCCACCGAATGTCCAGTATTGCATGGCCACCTGGCTAACTCTTTCCTAACTGCCACTGAGACTGTAACACAGACCACAAGCCATGAGTACATGTTTGATGACTGCGGGCATCCGCCTCTCTACTGAACGTCGAGTGTCGCGCAGCCACCAAGCTAAGTCTTGCCCAGCTACCATCACCATCAAACACAGACCACAAACCATGAGTACATGTTCGTTAACAGCGACCGTCTGCCTCTCTACTGAATGTCGAAAGTCGTGTGGCCACCGGGCTAAGTCTTACCAACCAGCACCGCCATCGAAGCCACGAGTACATGCTTCATGGCAGCAGCCGTCCACCTCTCTACAGAGAGAGAGAGAGAGAGAAAGAGAGAGAGAGAGAGAGATTCCTCCCCATGATATGATTACAATATCAGTATAGTAATTTCTTTACAAATGCATATGATAGTACAGTACACAGTACAGTACTGTATGTGTGTATGTACAGTACTCTACAGTGCACTTCCATTCAGTATGGGTATTCGTTTCAACACCACAGTCAGCCACCTTAACCAAGCAGCCGTAATGGGATAGGTTAGGTTTGGTTAGGTTAGGTAAGGATAACCTACAGTAGGAGTGGAAAGTATTGACGCTTTTTTGCCGACATCATTCTTTTTCGCGTAAAGTGAAGTAGGTTCAATACTACCCTCCCCTGTGATGCGAAATGAGCTGACGCTTTTTCAACGGGAGCTGGCAACCCTGCTTGATAGGTTTGGCACCACAGGAGCAGGCTCAATAATGTTTGGGCAGCCACAGGAGGAGGATTGTCTCTGTGTGTGATGCACCACGAGGGCATGTTTTGACTCAAATAACACAGTTATTTGGTTACCTACCACATTCTCATCATGCCTAAAGTAACCACAAGCAAGGACAAACGTGTGGAAGTGATTACTTTATACAGAGATGGCCACAAACTCCCATTTATTGCAAATCAGATGGTGTTAGACTGAGGACAGTGCAGAGACTGGTGAAGCGGTTCAAGGACAGTGGGGAGGCCATTCCTCCCACTCCACTTCCCAAGCCTGGGAGACCTTGTAAGACAACCTTCAGGACCCGTCAGCTGATCTCAAGGCAAGTTAGCAAGGATCCAAGGTTAACAGCATGGGATTTAAAAGAAAAGAACCCACAGTTGCTGGCAGATGTGTCTGTCAGAAGTGTGCAGCAACTGTTGCATTACGATCTGGGCTACAGGAGTTTTTGTGCTCGTAAAAAACCACTGCTAACTGCACTTCAGAAGAAAAAGAGAGTAAATTTTTGTAAGAAATATCTTGCCTGGAGTGAAGAGCAATGGAAAACTGTGCTTTGGAGTGATGAGTCAACATTTACTGTCACTGGTACCCCTTCATCACGAGTGTACCGCAAACCTGGCAGTGACCCCCTGGATCCTAAGTTCACTTCCAAGTTTATTAAATACCCAGCCTCTCTCATGGCTTGGGGCTGCTTTACATATTATGGTGTTGGTAGGTTGGTAATTCTACTTGCAAATGAAAAAGTGAACCAGAACAATTATTTGGAGCTCTTATGTGATGTTTTAAGTGACTCTTTTGATAAAACCAAGGCAAGAGTATTTATGCAAGATTCTGCCCCTGCACATGTTGCAAAGTCAGTGAAACAGTGGCTAACAGACTGTGAGGTTCCCTTGATTCGAGATTGGCCCGGAAACAGCCCAGATATCAATCCCATTGAGAATTTATGGGCGCACATGAAGCGGCACATCATCTTTGCCTAAACTTGAGGCTGCAGGTATGGAGCAGTTTTAGTCCGTCTGTTCTGCAAAACTACGCCATCAGTCTCCCCAGATGCCTTAAGAAGATAATAAAGGTGAAGGGGAATGCCAGTAAATACTAAATTCAATGGAGAGTGTTAATTTATTTGTTTCTCCTTGCTAACCACAAGAATGTTTTCTTTTTTTAAGATGTCGTTAACACTTTCCGCGCCTGCTGTATGTAATTTTGTCTGAGAAACACATTGTTCATATTTTCGAGAAAATCCTATGGTTATTTTTGAAAGGATGAGGGAAGTGTTGTTCCTGGCTGAGTCCCCCCAGCCTCTGGGATTAATGCAAAACCCCTCACCACTTGCGCCTGTCCACTTCCCTACTGAATGGTCAGAGTTGCCTGGCGGGCTGCATTAGTCATACACTGCATGAGGCGGTGACATACTGATCATCTGCTGTTGCCATCATGTACTAACCCTTGCTTGGGCAAATGGAAGTGAACCTTATGTGCAGATGTCAGTTTGCCGCATTTTGCTTCCTCTGTGCTCGAAAGCAACCGTTGGGTGCGATATGGCAGCGCTGTACTGCTTGCTGGTGAGCACAAGCCTGTACCTCAGTTCCTGCCTTTGGCTTCCTCTTGAGTGGTAGCGCTTGCAATGATGGGTGTGAATGCAGTTGTGTTTGTGGTGGTTCCCTACCTTCAGGTTGTGGGCTTCCTCTGCTGTATTCTCTTGTGTTTAGTGATGACCCCATCACCACCTGAAAAACGGAAGAGGAAGGTTCTGACTCTGAAGAAGAAACGCGAGATATTGCACAAGGTTGATGCAGGCTTGACCACAGGTATGATCTAGCCCATTCAACATTGTTCAGTATTAAGAAGTCACGTCACAAGCTTACGCAGTATGGACAGGACTTTGCTGAAAGCACACATCGGTTCGACAGGAAGGTAATGGCCCAGGCCTGGCACGGCATTATCGACCGGTCGACATTAATGTGGTTCCATCACAATGTGGTGCCGGTGTGCTAGTGTTTGGGGCCAAGGTGATGGCTGCTGCCGAGAAGTTTGTACGCCTGCATAATGTGCAGGATTCAAGGCATCCGAGGGATGGCTCTTTTGCTTCAAGCTTCGCCATGGACTTACTGGCTGTAAGGTACACAGCGAGGCCTTGGATACGGCAGCAGAGCAAGTAGACCTGTTTTGTCAGAAAGTGCAGTGCCTGATCAAGAACAAGGATCTTGCCCTTGATCAAGTCTATAATGCTGGCAAAACTGGTCTGTTCTACCTCTTCATGCCCACCAACACCCTAGCTGAGGAAAGGGAGAAGACTGTGCCTGGTCGGAAGCTGTCCAAACAATGTGTCTCTATTTTGTGCCGTGCCAATGCTAACGGGACGCACCACCTCAAACCTGTTGTTGTTCGGCGTGCAAAACAACCACGTTGTCTCCATTGGTCGATGGATATCCTACTTGTTGTGTGGTACCATTCTGTGAAGGCCTGGTTAACCGCTAAGATCTTCAGAGATTGGTTTCACAGACATTTCGTCGAGGTCATCCGTTATCAAACAAAGGTCCATGGTATCACTTGTGACTAGGTAAGGCACTCCTGCTCCTGGACGGTGCCCCTGCGCATCCATCTGAGAAGGATTTGGTTGCTTTTGATGGTCGGATTAGGTGCATACTGTACCACCTAATACAACTGCTCTGATTCATCCAATGGACCAGGGTGTTATCATGGCTGCCAAGAGACTGTACCAATTGAGGTTCCTGAACGAGGTGATGGTGGTGCTGGAGGACGAGGACACGGTCGAGGACACACATGGGGAGTAGACCTTGCAGAATCTTCGGCATTACGACCTGAAGTCTGCAGTGTTCAGCTGGGCGAATGTGTGGAAGGAAGTCTTCGTCGAAATCCTCAGAAGCAGTTGATCTTGTCTCCTGCAGGGAATCAAAGCCGAGCACGACCTTGAGGAGTTTGACTTGGATGATTTCCACAGTCACCTTAGAACAGCAGGAGAGCAGTGGACATCGATGACATGAGGGAAAGACTAGACAACGATGGCAGCAATCCCGATTATCAGACCATGACTGATGAGGAGATTGCTGCTGCTGCCTCTGCGGGCATGGAAGAGGACAGCTTGATCAATGAAGACGAGGATGAGGACCCTGACTCGCAGCCCTCCGCAACTCCTTCAGTCTGTTGTCTCAGTGTCCTCTATGGTTACCTAGAAGGGGTGCTGGATTATGCCAAGCAAACACACTCCGCTCCACCTGGCAATAGAGCTGAGGAGAGTCCTGGATGCTGTCATCCTCTGTCAGAATTGTTGGTCCTATCGTCAGACCAGGATCGACTCGTTCTTCAAACTTGCAACCCCCACAGGTGCTAGCCCATTCTCACCACCATCACCAGCTCACATTCACCATCGGACCCACAACCGAGCACGTTGACAGCCATCGAGTCTATGTTGGACGTAATTTTGAGGCTGTCCTCTGAGTCTCCTGAGATGGGTAGGCCACTATCACCGCACCACACGTCATCAGTCATCGCCCGCCTCCGGCAGGTTGAGGATGACGAGGAGGAGTTTGTCGACCTTTGTTAGGCACTACTGTTTGCCACTAGATCACACAGGACAACTCAACACCTGCTGGAGGTGTGTAGGTAAAGAAGCCTGTCGGTGGTGCACTAGATGGTAAGTACCTTAACCAAATGTTTTTTGGCAGGGAACTTTAGGTTTCTTTCATAGTTTCCTTGGTGCTAAAATTTATATAGGATCACCATCCACTCACTCGATGTAGTGCTGCTTTGGGTGTCTGCCCTTTCCTCTCTTCCATCCTTTCTCTTCTGTCTTTCTTTCCTTCACTCTTTCCTCTTTCTTCTGCCTATGGGTGACTTTACACTCCCGCTTCTCTCTTTCTTTCCTTCATTCTTTCCTCTTCCTTCTGCCTGTGGGTAACTCTACACTGAGTGATAAGCCAAGTGGTTTCCTGTACACCAGGAAACCATTTACTATGCTGGGTGGCAACCATATAACCAAATTATGGCGCCTTGTGGTTAGTGGGTAATTAAGGTGCTCCAATCGGATTGAGCCTGCGTAGGTTTATATTCAAGGAGTGGTTGGAGTTTATTGCACATGTAATGCCATTCAGGAATGAGTGAGGCTGGTCACTATCATCTGAAATGTCAGGACCAACTTGCCTAACCCCGGGTTCCTATTCTCCTCTTAGGGCGACATACGATGGGATGATGGATGAATGGATAATCCTGTATATGTTTTGATGTCACAATATGGCAGACTGACCCGAAAACAATGCCAAAAATAGGAGGGGTACTGTACATACAGTAGTGTTTAGGTAGGGTGGTTTTTGGTTTTCAGTGTTGTTTTTTACATGGTTTTCTTGGTTTTGAAAATTATTTTGGATAATCCTATGTATGTTTTGATGTCAAAATATGCCAGAATGACTGGAAAACAGTGCCAAATAAGGAGGGTTAGCCAGCAGTGTTTAGGTAGGGTGTTTTTTGGTTTTCATTTTTTTTTTTTTCATGGTTTTCTTGTTGAAAATTATTTAAAATAATCCTGTGTATGTTTTTATGTCAAAATATGACAGAATGACCTGAAAACACTACCAAAATAAGGAGGGGTACTGTACATACAGTAGTGTATAGGTAGGATGTTTTTTGGTTTTCAGTGTTTTTTCTGCATGGTTTTCTTGGTGTTTACCATTACTTTTGATATTCCTATGTGTGTTTTGATGTCTTAATATGCCTGAGTGACCACAAAACACTGCCAAAGTAAGCAGAGGTACTGTACTAATTGGTTAGGTATAGGTTGGAGGTTGGGTATTGGTAGGGTGTTGGTATGGTAGGGGAATAGTGTTCATGTTGCCACTACTCGGACTACCTTTGGCTCTATTATGTCCTGATAAATGAGGAATTACTGTACAGTACTTCTGCAGTTGTCTAACCACTGCATACCAGATTATATGCTGATGTATAAGTTGACATTTTAAGCCTAAAAAAAAATCTCTCAAAACTAGGGGTCGACTAATACGAAGAGCATAAAGTTGTTGGTACATGGCAGAGATGAAAATAAGACTGTGGCTTATACCAAAGGAGGGAAGTGACACTACCAGCAGGCCTACAGCTGTACGGTAGCCTAATAATCTTATCATTCTAATCTTGTGCTGCAGCCTTTATGACAGATGCAAGTTTAATGTGCAGTAGTACTTCTTATTTGGCTAATTTTTGTAGCTGAGCCAAAGTTTTAATGAAACCATGTCATGGTTACTGGTAAGTGCCAGTGTTCACACCTAAAATGTGAGGAGTATCCTATGCTGTGCACCTTTCCACAAACGTAAACAAACACCAGCTGGGTAACGGTCATTTGAGATGGTGAATCTGACACGCTGGTACTGTAGGCTTTCCATGGATAGAGACAATATGCGTTTTGAATAGTTTTGTTACGGTGATTGGTTGCACACCACCTTTGTAAGTCATGTAATGAAAAAACTCTAACCAAGTAACTGAAAATTTTATATTTTCACTAACAAAGATAATAAAAAAAGAAAGACCGAGTTATGGAAATTACCGGTATGGAAACTACCTTAATGGAGTCCAACATGGACAGTTTATGTAAAGGCAATAACAAGCTCAAATTTACAAACTTACCAACAGGTAAGGAACATCAGTTTATGGGTAATAACAAATGAAATTTGGGCAGTAGTTTAGCAGAGGCATAACATTGACAAAGTTGCTGGAAGAGCCAATTCCAGCGCTTTAACTGTACACTATACTGGACTTCATTGTGCAACGTGTCTGATGCTTGTAAACTTTTGCAGTTTTTGGTTCTAATGGTGTCAGTTGTCTGCTGGTTAACACACACAAATTCTTGACACTCAGATGGATGTGGTACTGTCTTATTTCGGGGGTTGACTTATCCGTCGAATATAGGCCTAAATCTGAATTACACCTCAGAATTTTAGGAGGCAACTTATACGCCAGCATATACGGTAAATATTTCATCAGTGATCTTCTTGCCTGGCATGAAATCAAACAGTACCCAGTTTTTCTCTTCGTATCTGTCCAGTATACATTCCATTGATTTCATTACATGATGTATCAGCTTCAGACCTCCATTTTTTTCATGTTGTAAACCTCTAAGGCATCACCACAAGTGACAATAAAACCTTGAAATCTTGCTGTCCCTTTCTTGAGCTCAGTTTTCATAATATATATCTGAACAGCTGTATACCCTCTCTGAGAGGTCTTATTGTTAGTGGCATCATGCTCACTTTCTGTCATTTTTTCAGCAAGGAGAGATTTTTCAAACTGGAGTGGGTAGATATAGGTTTGATCAGCTCTTTCAGTACCCAGGTGGGATAAAAATCTTAAGAGTGTAGCAAGAAAAAAATAATACAGTGTAGTTTCCTAGAATAAAGGGATTAAATGCCTCCAGTGATTTTTTAATTTTTTATTTTATTTTATTTTATTTTATTTTTTTTTTTTAGAAGAAGGAACCAAGGGCTAGAATAAAAACAAGACAAAATAGGGTGCTGTGGGTTTTGGTAAGATGAGCATATTTATTTTGAGTCTGGAGAGATTGAGCGCCTTTATTTTTTCATTCAATGAGACGGAGCACCTTTTGAGTTTTGGGAGACTGAGCACCTTTATTTTGGGTTTGGGGAGGCTGAGCAGTTTTATTTTGGGTTTGGGGAGACTGAGCACCTTTATGTCTAGGGGGACTGAGCTCCTTTATAATGGGTTTGGTGAGACTGAGGACCTTTATTTTGGGTTTGGGGAGAATGAGCACTTTTAATTTGGTTTTGGGGAGTCAGAACATTAATTGGGTTTGAAGAAACTGAGCACCTTTAGTTTGAGCATGGGGAGACTGAGCACCTTTTTTTTGAGCGTGGGAAGACTGAGCATTATTTTGGGTTTGGGGAGACTGAGCATCTTTATTTTGAGTTTGGAGAGATGGAAGACCTTTGTATTTGTGTAGTTTCATGGAGGATGAGTGGGGTTTAAGGAGACTCAGCTCGTGTGATTGGCTTTCAGCAGAATTAGATACAGCATTGTCTGGAATAAAATACTAACAAAGATGCCACCATTAGAAGGTAGTAGAACAGAATGCTAGTGTTTTCTTGACCAGCGAAGGTTGACCACTTTGCTACAAGAATATTCTTTTGTTTTACTTCATTCTTTCCTTGTTTCTGCCTACAGGTGACTTTACACTCCCTCTTTTGTCTTTCTTTACTTCATTCTTTCCTCTTCCTTCTGCCTGTGGGTGACTCTACACTGAGTGACAAGTCATATGGTTTCCTGTACACCAGGAAACCACTTACTATGCCGGGTTGTAACCATATAACCAAATTACGAGCCTGGTGGTTTAGTGGATAATTACGGCACTCCAATTGGATTGAGCTGGTGAAGGTATATATCCAAGGGGTGGTTGGGGTTATTGCTCACGTAATAACACCCAGGGATGAGTGAGACTGGTCACTCTCATCTTAAATGTCAGGACCAACTTGCCTAGCCTCAGGCTCCTATGCTCCTCATGGGGCAATGTAGGACTGGATGATGAATGGATGGATTATTTTCCTCTGGTTTCTGAAGAGACATTTTGGAATGGCTACTTAACCCCTAAATGCCGGCTGTTCTTGGCTCCGTTGCTTTCTCCTCATGGGCATATTTCCCCAAATTCCCTTTTTTCAGAACTTCAGATCTGGGAAAATATAGCAGTTACAGAAACAAGTTAAATACCATATTACTCATCAACTTTTCTTCTTGCGATTGAAAGCATCCCCAGGTCTCCAAGTGTTCACATTTATGAATATGGACGTGAAGAATATGAGCAACTCTTGGCACTTGAGGCAGGATGTCTCCATGTGTGAGCACACAGCTTTGACTTTCATTGCGCAGACGATGGGCATAGCTGGCATTGGTAGCACTGACCACCCCAGCAGAGTGGTGTGCTTGTAATTCTGGGTGGCCTCGTGCATAAAGCACTCTCCTTTTTCTTCCTTATTTCCTTCGCATTCCATATTCACAGCTATGGGCTTGAATCATCATCCTGTACGTGTGGCTCATCTTTGGTTTTCAGGCGGTAACAGAGTGACACTTTGCCCAGTTGGTGTGTGGGAGAGCCCTCGCTGGTACTATAAATACCTACCCATTTTCCCGTGATTGTCTAACAGTTTTGCACATGGTAGGTGGAGGTGCTCACCATCCATTCACTCAGTGTAATGCTGCATTGGGTATCTGCCCTTTCCTCTCTTCCTTCCTTACTTTTCTGTCTTTCTTTCCATCATTCTTTCTTCTTCCTTCTGTCTATGAGTGACTTTACTCTCCCTCTTCTGTTTTTCTTTCCATCATTCTTTCCTCTTCCTTCTGCCTATGGGTGACTTTACACTGCATGACAAGCCAGGTGGTTTCTTGTACACCAGGAAACCATTTACTATGCTGGGTGGTAACTATATAACCAAATTATGGCACCTGGTGGTTTAGTGGGTAATTAAGGTGCTCCAATCGCACTGAGCCTGTGTAGGCTTATATTCAAGGGGTGGTTGGGGTTTATTGCTCTCATTATGCCACTCAGGGATGACTGAGGCTGGTCACGCTCATCTTAAATGCCAGGACCAACTTGCCTAACCCCAGGCTCCTATACATACTTCTTGTAGGAACTAGGAGCAGTGTAGGAACTAGGCAACCACACTCACCGGCCTTACGACGTGACCTCCCAAGGCTCCCGGTTGCATACCACAGGAACCTTCCGATGACGTCATCACTCGTGACTTAGCAGGTGTGTGCGTGCGCACACACACTAACACTCTCGTCTTCTCTTCTTAATTCGACAGAAGATTCCAAGGACGAAGCTGGATGGTCTATTTGTGTCTGATACACACTATGTATCCAATGCATAGACTTTTGTGTGAGTACCATCAACACCCGATATGCACTATGTATCCAATACATACACTTTTGTTTAATTACTATCAAGACCCAGTCTGTGGCCACATACAGATATGTGATGTCTCTTGAAGTATTATAAACTTTCTAGTCTCGGCTGACTGCTGCACGCAGCCGCTCGGTCGAGGCACCTTTCTTGGTGAGACAGTTAGCCAGTTGTTGTGATGTATCCACCCAGGATACCTCATCAATCTCCCCCTGCTCCAACATGTCCCGCAGCACAGCAATATCAATGCGCAATCTCCTGTCTTCTATGCTCCTACAGGAGTAAAGGGCGTCCACCAGACTCTTGTTGTCGACGAAACACTTTATTTTGATCTTTCCACATCCAGAAACCTCATGCAATATGTTGGAGATATATACAGCAGTTTCAGCACATTCAAGCCGCGCCAACGCCTCAGCAGATAAGGTAGATTTGACGACCCTCCTGATCTTCCTTGTCTGCCAGAATATAGGACATCTTGCCTCACTAGCATCTCGTAGGAAGATCACAAAACTTCCCTGAGATCCATTGCCTACAAGGTTGGCAAATAAGGCATCCGAAAAGCACTCTATATGACAGTCCTCGATCGGCCCCATTCTTGAAATGTATAGCTTCATGTTGTCAGTCTTCACCCTTGAGATCACCTTATTGAGTCTAAGCAAATCCGCTACGGTAGCTCGGTTGCTATTCACACTCAACTCACACACATCAAAGGCAATATCTGGCCGAGTGTATGTGGCAATCCAATTGAGTTGCCCAATTAATGCTCGGTACTCCATTTTCTCAGACTCGGACAGCTCCCCTGATTTTACTGTTGCACGATGTTTACTCAGCGTGACTGGTTTCAAAGATGAAGCATGCTGGAATTGGTCGAGCGTTATGCTGCCATCGATGTTGGAGATGACATTGAGACCAACATATTTGAAGGCTTTTGATTCTGAACTGTCGATGAGGAATATTTGACTCAAACGATTTATCACTTGCTGTTCGAACTCATGTGTACCAGCCCAAAGGAAGTCGTCAACGTAGATGCATACAATGCCTTCGACATTGCCACCATTGCTCCAAGAGAACAGCGCTGAATCCAGTGATGACACTTTAGCTCCGAGACTCAACAACTGATCTTTTACATGCAGATACCAATGCCTAGCAGTATCACAAAGGCTGTATACAGTTTTCTTTAGTCTCCATAACTTACCATTTGCATATTCAGTCGGAGGACGTAAATGAACAACTCTCTCAATGTCGTTACCTTGCAAGTAGGCAGCTTTCACATCCATAGTGTGGCAGTCCCACTGGTTGGTGGAGGCCAAAGAAAGTGCCAAATGCACTGCTTCCTTTGAACAAGTAGGCGAGTCTTTTCGGAGATCCGCTGTGTCTTCCTCAAATCCTCTGGCAACTAAGCGGGCCTTAACAATAGGCTTTCCATTTTTCAGTTTTTCTGTCACAACCCATCGAACCTTTATGGCACCTTGCCCAACATCATGTACTTCCTCATACACATCATTATTCTGCCAATTTGTAATTTCATTTTCCTTAGCGCATAATACGGCCTCAGAGTTGAAAAGAACAAGCATTTCTGCGTCATCATCAACCACTTCCCATTCGCTAAGATCCTTCTCCAAATCTATCCAATCAATGCTGCCATCAGAGTCCCTCTTCAAATTATAGCAGTGTTTGTACTTTCCAGTGGCTTTACCTGCCCGACTTATAATCCTTCCAGACACCAACTCTCCACTTTCTGAATGTATCCCCTTTATACGTTGACCAACAGAAACTTTGGGAAGCTGATTAATCAGAACAGAAACTGTGGGAGGCTCATCAATTGGGACCACACCATCTTCTGACTCGTCATCTGGTGGATAGTCATTCAACACTTGCGTAGGATCGTCATTAGGCTTCTCCTGGACATTGTTCTTCTCATCACTGCTGACACCACTTTCAACTGTAGTATCTTGCTCTGGCGTTCGCACTAGATGACATACGTGCACTCACACGTATACACCGCCATGTCTCACCAGAATTTGTTTCCCATCTCTGCCTATTACAATTCCGGGACCGTGCCACTCATGACTGTCATTTCTTTTGTAGAAGACTGCATCTCCATTTCGGATGTCGTTTAGGTCACTCGAACGTACGTTGTGCCGCAGAGCCCTAGCCAAGCGTTCATCTGATTCGGTCTTTATAAACTCTTGTCTAGCTAAATGAAGAGCGTTCAAGTTGTCTCTCACAATTTTCGATGGTGATGAAGGTTCCAAGGCTGGAGGATCATTTGCATACACATTAGGCAGACCAGGGTTTTGACCAAAAACAAGTTGGTTAGGAGAAAAGCCTGAGTAGTTGGTGAGAGCATTTCTTGCCGATACTGCCCATGCCAAGGCCATATCCAATTCACACTGGCTATCAGCCATTATCTTCCTAACAGTATCACCAATGACTGCATTTTGACGCTCACAGACTCCGTTGTTCCAAGGACTCTCTGCAGACGTTGTCATGATCTTGATATTGAAGGCCTCTCCCAATGCTCGCATTTCTGCATTATTGAATTCACAGCCATTGTCTGTAAGAATTTTTCTAGGTGTGCCAAACACAACAATCCAGCTCCGAAATATTCCTTTGATAATGGTGGGCGCACACTTATCTGCGATTACTATCGCATTACAATACCTGGTCGCCAAATCAACAAGGACTAAGAAATAATGCCTTCCCCAAGCTTTTAAATCCATGGCTATGGCTTCGTTAAACTTAGGCGCCATGGGCAAACTGACTATGGGTCGGGGCTTGGCTTTCTTAAATCTGCAACAGACTGTACAAGCATCGGATACAGCCTTGATAGCCCGTTCCAGTTTTGAACTTTTAATTCCCGCATCTGTGATCAGTTTAATTAGTTTTGCCGATGTCGGGTGTCCAAATTGCCTGTGAAGCTTCAAAGCGGTTTTTTTCTATATCACCCCCACGAGATGCCAACATAATTCTTTCACAAAATTCACGATCTAGTCATAAGGAAATTGGAAGTAAGTAATGGCCTGAAGATGAGGACTTTAAATCAATGATAGTTCCACAGATTTTGACCTGGTCAGTTCCAAGGTTAATCAACATTTTTGCTTTTTTCATGGAACGTCTACTCAATAGCAAGGGAATATTGCAGTCCACAACATCAGTCATGATGGTAACACGCATGTTTCCAATGTAGCAGGGCAGAGTAACAAGTTTGAGGGAAGAAACTGTGACACCATCAGCAAAAGTAAACGTTGAGGATGACGCTTTTTCTCTTACATCATCACGTTCGTAATCAGTGAGCTCACTTAGATAGCAATTGATCCATTCAACTCCACATACAGTTGTAGAACACCCTGTGTCTAGAAGAGCACATCCCTTAGATTCTTCTACTAGAGTCTGTGACTTACCTCTACTAGCGGCATCATCCGCATAGCCCATAAGTAACGACAGATGCACTGTTTCAGAATTCTCTTCTCGACTGCCGTCGTTTTCGTATGCATCCGGACAGTCACGTGCCCAATGAAATCTAGAATCACATACGAAACACCTCGATACCTTTCCGTCAGGCCCAAGTGGGTTCTGCCTCCTGCGTGGATGAGCATTGGGGAATTCTAGCAGATACGGTTGAACATCGGCCACTACCCCAATGTCGATCACTTATTGCACCGCCCCGCAACATTCTCCGTCCTTGTCGAGTACCTCTAGCATAAAGCGTTTCATCACCCTCAACTTCGTCACTCCAAAATACTGGTTTGTCTTTCACCTCCCGGGCAGACACCGATGCCTCGTTCTGCCTGCCAGTTTCACCAGCAAAAATACGATTCAGAGCAGATTTCATATTTTCGTGTCACCTCAGTTATCGCGGACATCACTAGTTGTCGCTCACTGTCTGAAAGTTTGCATGCAGCTAAGAGCATAAAAGCCATCACAGAATTTGGCAGTTCCATGTCCTGCTTTGTAAATTTGAAATAAACATGCTCAAATTCTGTCACGAACTCCCGAATGTTCATATCACTGGCTCTTCTGAAGTTACATAGCTCATAAAAAGATGCAAACTGTCGACGTCCTTTGTCCACGAGAAATAAACCGTCTAATTTTTTCAGCAGGGTCTGAACACCATCCTTCTGCTTCAGAACATCTGTGTCAATCTGGGAAGACGCCACCCTTGCTCTTCCAGACAATGACAGGTGAATAGCTAAGGCTTGCTTTTCCTTTGCCAGGTCCGTAAGTTCGCACCAAATGCCAATGTCTTTTTTCCAGCTCTCATATGCAGAATCATTTTCAAGTTTTGGAGCCACTTGGTCTAACACGACGCCATTCTTTCAGCCACGCTCTGCTACCGGTGTAGGAACTAGGCAACCACACTCACCGGCCTTACGACGTGAACTCCCAAGGCTCCCGGTTGCATACCACAGGAACCTTCCGATGACGTCATCACTCGTGACTTAGCAAGTGTGTGCGTGTGCACACACACTAACACTTCTCATGGGGCGACATAGGATTGGATGTTGGATCGATGGATGTACACTTTCAGAATTAACTTTCCTTTCAGTAATTTGTAACTTTTTATCGATAATGCCTTGACCATTGTACTGTACTGTATTTCTTTTGCAGGTAGCATGCACAGGTATAATGTAAACCTTATTCATAATTTATGATAGACCAGGAGGTAGACATTTGTACTACTGTGTATGTTGCATGGCACTATTTTCTGGCATGGTGATAATACTTGCTTTTCTACCTATGTTCTATAGCACTTATCCTGTTTGCACTTGATATCACATTTACAGTGCATATCACATATTTTGCATAATAATTTCAGGGCCAAGAGAAATGCAGAAGTGCAACCCCAAAAGTAATTTTCTTCAGGTTCACTGTTGCTAGGGCAACTCAAGATATGCACAAACTCAGCTTCACTTATCCGCTTTGAACTTTCATAATTACTTATGATAAAATACAGGAAAGCAAACACACCACCTGCAAATCAGTATCTGCTATTTACGCTCTCCCATACACCAGTGCATAGGAATCAGGCTCATGGTGATACTTGATGAAGCACTCTGGACAAAGTTCCACCTTACACTTATGGCCTTCTTAGGATGTCTCCTTTTCATTCTTTAGGCCTATGTGTTGTTGTGGCACAGAATGGCAACGTCTGTAGGCAAGTTGCCCAGAAGATGTCCACCCCAGGTGCTCAAAACAGTGACGTGACAAGTATTGTGCGCTAGCCAACCTGCCTGTCGTTGCCACCTGATACATTGTCCTCCTTGCAGTTGCACTTTGAACATTTGCATGCATCTCAATGAGCTCTTGTGCCAGTTCTCTCTCAGACTCGCATGGAGAGAGACCCTTACTCACAACCTTGTTGAAAAATATGTAACTGTTCAGGATACCGATATCAAGAAGGTGTAGGAATGCCTTCATGTACCACCTGCAGGACTTATGGAGACAATCAATCTCACCGATCTGCATGCCGGACTTATCGACGAGCCGCATGTTGATGTTATAATCATTGACGACATCTGGCTTGAACACAGGTTGCTTGGTCCTGTAGTTTGTCTTGCCTGTGTCCTGTATAACTCCCGTGTGAACTGTGGTAAACATGTTGGCCTTCCACTTGTTGTACTAGTAAATTACCAACATATTACCACATTTCTGGGTTAGCAGGGCACATCTCTTGGTCTTTTCTTGAAAAGATGGAAAATTTCTTCTACTGGCACAAACAGTTCCACAGGCCCCAGTCCCATGTTCAAGTAAATACTTCGTCAATGCCGGGGAGGTGTAATAATGATCTGTATACTGAATGTGGTTTCTGTTGAAGCACCAGTCCATTAGCACTTGCACCACTGCAGCGGAGAACCATATACATCGCCACTTTGTATATCCACATTTGTAGCCAAATAAACTGTTACATCTAGCACGTATCCAGTTCAGTAGTCATATAGGACAAAAAACTTCAGTCCAAAATGGTGGCGTTTGGAAGGTATGTACTATATAAAGGCTAGACATCCCCAGAACAAAACAAGCGACTCGTCAATCGCTATTCTCTGAAACGGTTGGAAAAGCCTTACAAATGACTCCATGAGCATGGCTAGGATGGGCCGTGTTTTCCACAACCTGTCATTGGGTGCTGGACCATAGTTCCTATTGAAGTGAAAGAACTTTAATATGACTAGGTACCAGTCACGGGCCATGTATTTCCCGAAAACATTTCGTCCACTGTCCAACAGTCATGTACATCGTGCCTTTTGACATGGGCCATTATTGTTGTTAAAGCAAGCCACACATACATTTCCCACACCTTTACCAGCATCCACTCCTTCATTTTTGACCTCTGGCTCACAGACATCTCCAGCCAGCGAACAGAAATAGCCTGATGGAAGTCAGTTGCATCCTCCAGGTACTGCATTATTGTGCTGGTGAATATCGCCTTGAAGAAGGACAGGATTATAGACACCCCTGCTTCCAGGTGACCCCTCTGCACACCTGTCCCTGTCTCATCAAAGACAGGGAATGCTGGCTCGAAACCTTCTGTCAGGGGGAAAATGTAATATTGTATAATCAGAGTATACAATGTATAGCTATGTGTGCTAGGAATGACTATCGAGTCTATTATTACGAGAGAATAGACTCGTGAAATCAAGTGGAGATTTCACTTTTATGCTGGCTTACTTCGCCAATTCTCTAGAGTCAAGAATTTATAGACTTTCTTAACAGTACACAGCAGAGACTAGATGCTCAAGTAGGCTGTAATATTGTACCATTGGCCTCTGAGAAAGTTAGTTTCTCCCCTTAACATTCAAAAATAATTATAATAATAATAATCAGGATCTTAGCTGAGCCAAACTCCTAGCTAGCACAACGGATTTAAGGATTAATACCCAAATCTGGCTTAAGTACCAGTCGTGATTAATATAAGTTGTGCTAACGTGGAGTAGCAAAAGTGTACTAAATATGTGGGGAAATCAAACATGACTGTTACATTTAACAAAGCTCAAGAAAATGAACTGTAAATTTATTGAATACAAGAAAATAAATTTACTTTACATGAATTAATTCAAATCAAAGAAAGGGAAATGCACTCACTCAAATGCTCAAACAAATAGCTAAATAACCCCAAAACTTAAGCCTAGGAAAAACAAAAGAAAATACTGATCGGTATAGATGAGACCGTGCTGCTGTAGTCGATCACCAAGCTGGTGGGAGCTTCGGGAATACACGCCAATACAAGCTGAGACCTGAAATCACTAAGAAAAGTGATCACTCGAGCTTTCGTACAGCGCAACCGGACACCCCGAGACTCTAGGACAGACTGACTATGTTTTCGAGCGTCCAACGTGAGGGCGTGTGAAAGGGTGTGGCCGGGTAACGGCCAGGGAGGCAGAAGCGATAATTCAGAAATTATCACTCAGAGGAATGCATTGTCTGTACATAAAGACAATCACTCGCGAAAGAATGACGAAAGTTTTGACAATCTGATGTGAATATAAGTACGCGAGTGGACGGTTGAGAGAATGAGCGAAATCTCGTGCATTTCAGAATCATTCATTTCTCCCGCAAAATCACTCGATGTCACGATTTACGTTACATAATTTCAGGATGTAGAAAATTCGTGACATTATGCCCCTGAAAAATCAAATTTTACTCTGGAAAAATTTTAACATTATATATATATATATATACAGTAGGCGCGGAAAGTGTTGACGCCATCTTAAAAAAAGAAAACATTCTTGTGGTTAGCAAGGAGAAACAAA
>JAGKTI010009767.1:4017-30118 GCA_018397915.1 Birgus latro
ATATATATATATATATATATATATATATATATATATATATATATAGATATATATACACACACACACACACACACTGTATAATATGTATAAAGTGGTTACTGTAAACTTGAAAAAAAGTTAGACCTGTGTTGTGCTAACAAATTATAGTTTTTACTTTTATACTTACTGTATTTTTAAAATGTAGGGAATACATATCTGTGTGTATAAGAACACAAAGTGAGAGTTGGGTAGGATTTGTTAACTCAGCAAGTGGATAATGATTGTTATGTTATTTTCTTCAGTTCCTCCAGCCTGCCCCCCATTCGAACTCTTTATTTATTACTGGTACAATACTATTAGTATGGTATTAATCTTATCTTGGTACAGATAGGGAGAGAGAACAGCTCCATTTTCTATTTTTTATCACGGAAACCAATCTACAGTAAAGGGGAGTGGGACTAGATCCTTAACCCCCGTTGTATTCATGTAGTGAAACCTGCCTGACTTGGGGTTTAGGTGCATTTGAATACATGATTTCATCATTATTTTTTACAGTTTCTTAAAAGCCATTGAAAATCTTTGTTCCATTAAATGCGCTGCCATTCACATGGTTCATATGATATGTTAGGTAGAACTTTTCTCTTAGCTGCATTTATTTGTGTACTTCATCTGTTCATTTCTGTTTTTCATTAATTCTCTTTTAAATATACAATACAGTATTTTTTCTCCATTTTGGAAAGGAACTTTAATTCATTCACATCATATGAAAATTTCTTGACAGTAGAAGTGTGAATAAAAACAAGAGAGAAATTGAATAAGAAACTTTTCTTCACTGTGGGTGAGTGCTGAGCAAGGAGTGTGCAGAGCATAGGGCAGCTGCGGGACTGAGGGGTCTTCCAGCATTCGGGCAGGGTTGGACACAGTTTGCATCATCGGGTAACCAGAGGGTTAATTGTATCATGCTCTTTCCTTTTAAACACCAAAATTTTGCTTTTCCTCATGATCACCGTTATTTTTATTCTGCATACCATTTCACACCAGTGTAAAATCACAAGTGTTATAGTTATCTTTTGGAGTTAACAGAGATATGATAGATTTACTGTTCAAAGGATCAGGTGCTTTCATCATCTTAAAAAAAAAATGTTCATAGCCTGGTTAAAGTCGCATAGTATTTTTTGTGTATGTATACTGGGAAATGTATCTTGGTTGTGGAGTGGTGACTTGAGTGAAGGGGGGGGTACCTTTTCCTGTTTATATAGCTAACTTGTATAGACTTGCAAAGAGTTAGTTGCAGGTTATGCTGACATGTGGCCACTGGGAAGTCTACTGAAGTAAAAAAAAAAGTTAGTTATTGATTTGGGTGGCAAGGGAGACAGCTATTGGAAGGCAAGAGCACGGAACAGTTGCCTCATTTACCGTTCTCTCTTGCATGTTTCAGACCAAAATAGCTACTATCTGACCATTTAGTTGCACCCAGATTGTATAATGTAAGTAAGACTCATTATTTTTATTTCTCAAGTTTCATTTGCATACCTTGTCCATTGAGCTTGTTTCCTTATTTCATTTTTGCCCTTTGTTTTGCTTCCTCTTGTGGCCCTCAGTACAGCCAGACCCATCAGTCTCATGTGATCTGAAGTGTTTTGAATTTTGTTTTAACAAATCTTTTGGTAAGTTCCATTTCTTTATATATATATATAAAATGCATTTTTGCATATGATGCTCCATACTAGTATAGTTATTCTCTTTTAATGTTACTTACAATAATGTTTATAATGTATAGTATTTCCAACCCTAATTAGCATTTAGTACTTTATTTGTTAGTGAATGTCCCAAATTATTATGATTATTAACTATAACATTTGATTGTGTTCAGGAGATATACTCATTGCAACTTAAAAAACAAAAATATTTTTTTTTTACAAGTTTTACAAGGCTGTAGTTACAAATACACATTTGCCATGATGGTCTGCAGTCTTTATTGGTCTGATGCATTGCTTAAAAAGAAAAAAAATCTATATTAAGTTGCTGTGTCATTCTTTGTGTGTAATACACAATTCTTTTAAGAGTATGCCTTCTGTATGCACCATCTTAATGATGTATATATATCAGTATTATGAGATGAAAACCTTGGTATGAATTCCAGGAGCAACCTGTAAAGTTGCTGTTTGTGTTTTTATGGGTATTTTTTCACCAAATTGTGAACTCCAGTGTTGCACTTCAGCATTAGTTCAGTGATGCACTTTAGATAGTTGAATGTTCCTGTCTCAGTTCTCTTTGTGACATTTTGATATTTCTGAGTGCGTACACACTGAATTTATTTAACCCCTTCTGTCTATTGACCTGTTGTTTATTTTATATATTTTATCGCCTAAAGGTGTCATTCATCTTACGATAGACTTTTCATACTGTTGGGGTTAGATATAGCCTTCATTAATTCCTTCAGTGCAAGAGATATTTCCTAGCTTCAGTAAAGCTCTATGGAGGCAACAAGAATAACTTTGAAAATGTCACCAGATTCAAGGGGTTAAGATGCCAAGCATACAAATGTATTTACTTACACAATACTTTAATTATCACAGCTTTGCACACAGTTTCCAAAAATATCTGAAATCTGAAGCCAGTCATGAATTTTATAAGCATTAATCCACATACATAAAACCTTACAGCATATGACATTTTCTGTACAGTGTTTATTTCTTTATTCAAGAATTAATATTATTATTACCATTTTGTACAGCAGTCAGATTTGTGCTTTAGAAATATTTCTAATAATTATTTCTTCTCACTCTCTCTCTCTCTCTCTCTCTCTCTCTGTCTTGGCTGGCGGGTGCAGAAAGCAGCGAGAGCCGAGCATGTACAAGCGACTTTCCTCCCATATCACGTCAATTGACTTTCCGGACCTTCCTGATCTGCTAGTACCAGATGCCTTCAGGGAGACTGCATCCCGGGTAGAATCAGCCCTCCAGCATGCACGCACCTCCTATGAGACCCATACCCGCAAGGACAGATCTAAAGACTCGGAAGACAAACCTCAAGAAACGGAGGGGGAAGAAGAAAAAGAAGAGACAGGAGGAGGTGAAAGCAGCAAGGAAAATAGTGATAACCTGACTTAGCACTATCCCTGCTAGACTTCATGTGTTTTGTGTCGTCATTGGAGGTGCTTGTTTATGTGTAGTTACCCTGATTTAAACTTAAAAGTGAAACTAGTAAACTTAGGTACTAACAGGCAGTTGCCAATTTCATCATGAGCTTGTCCCCCAGTGTGTCATTCCAGCTGGGAAGTGGGACTCTCATGAAATATTTGCAGTGGTTTGAGAATGCGATACTCTCCAACATTCAGTGTGCTGCATGTGAATGTACCCACAAAATTTCCAGTTGTTTGTGACAAATATTAAGTTAACATGTTAACGCTCAAATAACTGCTCTGTAACAGGATACTAATGTGTAATGTGCAACTTCATATTTGTAATCTGAATTAAAACCATTTGTTGGTGCCCCTTACCTGCCTTGATTCATTCTTTTTTTGCATACGTCAATGCAGTACGGTACGTTATGTCCCACACAACTGCACAGTAGTGAAGGTTGGACAAAGCTGGAGGAGCAGATGTAAAATGGGATGTCTTGTGAGAAGTTACCTACGAAGTGCCTTTGAAGGGACAGCTGAATAAATGATGAATTGTAATTAATGTGGTGTGGAGGTTATGAACTGAGAAGCTTGAAGAGAACTGCTTTGAGAGAGACTGACTAAGAGGGTGTATGAGAGGTAACTGGAAGAAGGGATAGCTGCGTGAAGAACAAGATGGAGGGAGTTTATGACAAAAGTGGTGTTACATGAAAAGTGCTTGAGTGAGTAGGAACATTTTTTTTTTTTTTTCCCCAAGACTGCTCATTGTAGTATGCAGTGCTAGGCAATAAATAGAGAGCTCTTTCATCCAAGTCCTTTTTTAAAGATGATAATATGCACCACCTCAACAAACCATTTGTATGATTATTGGGACAGTCATTTGATGCCTGAGAATGAAGTTCCTAAAGAAATTTCCCCTCTCATTTTACACTTTTGTGCATTGTTTTTATACCATTAAGTCATCCAGACCTCCTTTCCCACCGTAGGGGAGGGTGATGAGTAGCAAGGTCCAGACAGCCAAAGTTTGCCCAGTTCAGTGGGCCATGTTTCCATTCACTCATGATTCAAACCCTCGAAATTCTGGCTTCATCAGATAGGCAAAAAAAAATTTCACCATTAAGTCATATTTTTAAGTGTGCTATAAAGAAAAAAGGGGGAAGATTTGTTTAAATATTACCATCAATACAAATTGTAGATGAGGATAATGGCTCATAATCATGATGGTTCTGCCACTAAAAAGCACTCCACCATCATTGATGACAATTACATCTGTTTTGTATTCTTTTTATTGTTCTTCGCATTTATTTGAAAATTTTTCCATTCAATGCAACGTAAAGAAATGAACAGTTTTGTGATATTCAAGCTGACTGTGGATTATTGCACTTCTTTTCAGTTAAGCCATCATTAGTAGTTTAACATGTGTAGTTCAGCAATACTGCTTAGCCAGTTCATCTGGATGTCAGTCAAAACTGTCAAGAAATAAGTGGCCGGTCAGCACTGGGTGTCGGTCAGAACTGCTTTTATTTTTGTGCCACAGTTTGAAATGGCCACCATTTGATCTCGTCACCAAAAGCTAGGGAGGGACTCTAGTCAGCTGAGCCAACCATACCTCTGTTGTCTCTGTGACTTTGCTAGGTGTAAGACGATTTTTTCTTAACCCTTCTCATCCGATTCCATTCCCACCTCATGTGGGCTTTTGCCTTATCCACCCCTGCCAAGCCTCTTTCCAAGGATACTAGGAAAGATTTCAGTGATAGTGCCATAGGGTGTGCCTTAGACACCTCTTTGTCTAGTTTATTTGGTACTGGAGAAATTACCGGTATCACATCGAGAGCGAAACCTAAAGCAGGGCCATGCACTAACACAAATACAGCGTACATCTTATGTCAAAAATTACTTCTCTTCATTACATCATTACAGACCTGGAGATACTTTGCCTCGCAAGAAGAAGAGTTGCTGAGTAATATGGTCTTTAATTTGTTTCCTTAACTGCTATAGTTTGCAAGATATTAAGGTTTGAAAACAGGCTATTTTCGGAAAAATTCCTTTAGTAAGAGGAGAACGGTGCTATAGATAGCCCAGTGTGGAGGGGTTAATGTAACAGTAAGAACAACTAGTCCTATATTACTCTCTTCAGGGCATATTGGCTCAAAGCTGATATTTTGGTAATGAAAGTTGCGATAATGCTTTCTTATTTAGCTCAATGGATCATGCTTTTTAATACCAGTTTAATGGGACATTTCTTCATCATCCAAGATTGCTATATCATTTTTGGGCCCATTATCATCTGAAATAGTTGGAGATGCCCTTCATCCAATATTTACTTTTTCAGTGCACTCTTGACTTTCTAAATAAGACTCTTTTCGTACTACTGGTAATAAAGCGCCTTCTTGCAGCCTCAGTACTAAATTGTCATTCCCAGTTGAAGATCTTCATATATATTACTACATTACCATAGTCTGTGATAATTATAGTTTTCTAAATGTCATCAGAAAAAATGCATATTGTAAGAAATAACCATAATTTGCAAGTACATAAGGCATGACTGCACATTCCTACTCATGAAACATAGCATTCCATTCAAGATAAGTGGCACTGCTTCCTCATAAATAATCACTCACTTTTTTTTTTATTGTTTCATTATTTAAAGTTTAACAGCAAGAAAAAGCACAAAACAGAGTACTCTCTTGGAAAGAATAAGCACACTGAAATACATTTGCATTCATGTTTAAAGTAATTTTGAGAATGAACATCAAGTATTCCATAGACAGACTGTACAGTCCAGTACTGTGCCTATGTAAGAGTTACAGTAATGTATTAAACCAGATGGCAGATGACCTACCTTTGTACTGTTTGATATGCAAGTGAGTTATTTCTCAGCCCAACACCATGTAGTCATATTGCAGTATGATTTTATGTAAGTATATTCAGGTCTTCTTTGTCATTGTGAAAGCTTACCCACAGCTTCACTTATGGAAGTACTGTATTATGGGTTTCGCATTTTTAAATGTTGAAAGTATTATTCACGCTACCTTTTAGTAAAGGACATGGTAGTATGAACTCTTCTCAATACAAGCTTTGTTACTAAAGAATAATTGTTTCTAGTCCAATATCATATGCCATTCCTGTCATCTTAAGTATGTAATTTTTTAGTACTGTACACAATTTCTTAATAAGTTTGCAACTTTGTATATATGTTGAAATGTCATTATAAATCATCTTAAGCCTATTCCTAATGTAATTTACTTATGATACTGTATTTTTTCTTTACAGTTTTATGTATGCATCATGTATTGCAGAGTAGTAGCTGTTCAACATAGTAGTACAATAAAGCTGCAGTGTACTTGTTCATTGGTATGATTTCCAGTCATTTGATATTTAGCACTCCAGTAGAGTTGGAACTGATTTCTTGAGGCAGATTCATCACTGTAATGTACTGCCAACAAAGTCTCCAGATACTGTTTCTTTTGAATATAATAAAATTACCAACTGTTATTTAGTGCAGCATAATGCTATACTGTATAAGAAATCCCTTAATCAAAGCCACAGGTGATTAGTGGCTATCCTGTTTGCTTCCCATTCTGTATTTGCTGTGGAGACTAAGACCTTTAAAATGAGTACTCGTTGCATGTCCTTTCATATGTTTTAACCCAGTCAGTATATACTGATAACATATACAGATTCTGACACACACAAACTTAGTCAGGATAACACTTCCACTTTCTAACATGCCATTCTAACTAAAGACACCCTTTGCTGCTTCATACATGGCCAGCATGAAGAAAGATTAATTTTAGCTACCACTTGTCCTCCTCAAGAGGTATGGTCCTGCAATGGACCTCATACAGTGATACAGATGCATTTCTCATATTTTAGTAATTCTAGCAATAACTTCTACATGGAATGATAAATAGGAAAGAATTAGTAGATTCAGTAGTTTTTTATCCAGGCAAAACTCTGGGGCATGAGAGGTTAACCATGGGTTCTGTTGCATCTTAGGGGAGGCCACAGAAGCAGTGCTCCTATACTTAGGAGGAAGAATGTATCAGAATGGCACCAAGAGAATGCTAAAGATAACAGTACAGTGAATGAGCAGGCGCATGTGCAGTCATTTGGTCAGACAACACTTCTGTTATGCATCAGTTTGTTGGTCACCTGGCATTTCTCCCCCAAATTTGAGCTGCATAAGGCAAGGATTTTCAACTTCAGTGTAGAACCAGCATAAACATCAACCATGTTATTGTCATCCATGACTCAAGCCTATGTGAACAGTGGCTGAATGCACTTGTTCTCACAGGCTTCCCTATTTTTTACTCAAAATTTCTCCAGCCAACAATTTCGAACTTGATGAGGAACTGTGACTCCCTTGGTATGTCACTTTTCAAAGCTCTCTGTGAATTGTGATTCTTATCACTGTGGCATGACCCAGTCACAGTAAAATTCACTTTCTTCATATGCATTTGCATAACTCTGATATTTATACCTGATTACCTGTATGTGAAGGTCATGTAATTAGATAAAAACACTGCTTTTCATTTTTTTACCCCTTGATAATTGTGATTGATGAGTGGTGACCTACTTTTAATAACGTGCAAGCAGACACATATGCACAGCAACTCTTACACATTAAAATTGGCATTACTTCACCTTATTTACTCATCACAACCAAGATACCAGTACAGCACTCTGTACCATTTATTGTTATGATCACACTTGAGAGATTTCTATCCCATATGTTGTTTTGTTGTGTATGACAGTTTGAGGAAATATGTACTGATCATATCATCTTGAGTGACACCTGTCCAGAGGCCTTTACTATCTGGCTCCTGTCCAAAATCTCTTCTAACTGCTCATTCTTGTTATGCGGGTGTGCATTTATTCTGTCTGATCATTTCATTTCGCTTTTGAAGCTCCAACATGCTTGTATGCGTCAGTCTTGGTCACCTAATGGAAGCTTTCCATGCTGCTCAATCTTTGGCAGCTTCCCTATTCAGTTCCTTATCCCTGAGGTCATAGTGATCTCAACCCAGGTCTTTTTCGGACTACCTCTTGCAACCCTACCCCAACATTAACACTTCTCACTTTCTGCACCCAATTATCATCCCCCATCCTCTCCACATGCCCAAACCACCTCAGTCTACCTCTCCTCATCACAATACCAATACACTTCAGTCCCATCCTCCCCCTCAACTCTTCTATCGTAAACCTAGCCCCCCCCAGGCCGCACACTCAGGGTCGCACTGCACATCCACCTAATCATCGTCATTTCTGTACATTTGAGCATGCGAATATCCTCTTCCTTTACTTCCCAGGTCTCACTACCATACAGCATTACACTCCTAATGCATGTTGTGTACAAGATCCCTTAGCACAGAGGGAGAGTCCTCTCAATGTCTGGATAGGCAACAGCTCCCTGAACTTCTTCCAACCACTCCTCACTCTAGCACATAACATGTCTCCCAGATAACAAATCTCTTCCACACGAAAGACTCACCAGCAAGTTCAATCCTTTCACTCCTGACAATCTCTACCTGCTCTCCCTGACACACAGTACGCACGAAATTAGCATTATCTCACAGTCTGCCTCTAATACCACTACATCTCATATGCACCCACTCATCACAGACACAGCACAAGATGGAATCACTTCCCATGCCCTTGTGGCAAATCGCACATGGCCACTCTCCCTCCTCCTTGACAGTACTGCCATGAGCCATAGATACCATCATTTTTACTCTTAAGCCCTTGTGCCCCATACCATCTCTCTACTTCCTAAATCTTTCCTCTGCCTCCCTTTCATTCTCTGCAATCAACACCAAATCATCAACACATAACATCTCCCATGGGAGTCTATTTCTTTAGTCAAGTGAGAGGGCTTGAAGTACAGTACCATGATAAACAACAAGTGGCTCAAAACTGACCCTTGGTGCACACCAACTTTCACGGAAAACTCATCACTCAAATCTCCATTCACCCTTACCTGGGTGCGAGCGCCCACATACATAGTCATAATCACCCTAACCCGCCACTCCTCAATCCCAAGCTTTCTTATTGCCCACTTCACCATCTCTCTAGGTTCTCTGTCAAAGGCCTTCTCCAAATCAACAAAAACTAAGTACAGTTCCCTCTTCTTTCCTACATATTTTACCTGAAGCTGTCGAACAACGAATTTGACTTCAGTGGTCCCTTTGCCTGGCATAAACCCAAACTGCATCTCATCAATATTCATTCTTTCTCTAATCATACCTTCCAGAACTCTCTCCATTACCTTCATTATCTGGCTTAAAAGTTTTATGCCTCTATAATTTCCTCTTTTCAGGGCATCACCCTTTCCCTTGAACACATTTACAATTACATTCTGCACCCAATTGTCTGGGACAACACTCTTATATAATCATATATATCAGGTCATTGATTAACCTCACTCCTATATCTCCTGAGGCTTTCAACATTTCAGCAGTCAACCCAGACACACCAGCATTCCCCACCTGCATCTTGACTATTGCCCCGCTCACAGTAGCTGTGCCAAAGGCCAAGGTCCAGACACAGGATCTTCATCCTCCAAATCTTCCCTGTCCCAGCCAAACTCCTCCATCCACAACCGGCTGTAATGCTCTCTCCATGCACTTTAATATCCCCGCTGTTCACCATTACCCTTCCTTCATCATTCTTCACACACTGCTCACCTATGATATCCCTATTCTCCCTTTTCATCTGATGTGCCACCTTAAATATTACATTCTTCCTTTCCACACAATTTAGCTTATCAAGTAAAAGTCTCTGTGACTCAGACTTCTCCCTGTAAACCTCTTCTCTAGCCCTACGCTTGGCAGCCAAATATTCTTCTCTGTCACCACCCTTCTTCCATTCCTGGAAAAGCCTTCTTTTCTCCTTAACTACAGCTTCTACACCCTCATCCCATCACCAAGTTACTTAATGTCTTGGTGGGCCTCTTGTCCATCCACATATTGAATGAGTAACTCTGAAGAGGTTGCTCTTGAGGGCTCTGTACTGTTCATGAACACTTCTGTCAACACATCCCTGGTCAGCCACCATTTTCCTCATCTCCCAGTAGAAGGCACCTCTTACTGCATGGTTTCTCAGCTTCCATATTTTCCTCCTAGGTGCATAGATCCTCTTCTTCATTACCCACTCCTTAAGCACCATGCCACATATCAATAATTTGTGTTGCTGCGCACACTCCTCGCTCCCTATAGCTTTAACATCCTCACTAACTTCCTATCAGCCCTCCTGTCCAGGAAGTAGTCTATCTGGTTGCTCTTTCCCCCTGACTCGTATGTAATCGACCTACTCTCTCCATTCCTAAAATGTATGTTGCACACAATCATGTTCATTGTCTCCCCAAAGTCGAATATCCTTTTCTCTTCCTCATTTTTTGTACTATATGCACATCCCCTATGTACTCCTTCATATCCTTGAGCTGCCTCACCTACATGACCATTTAAGTCCCCTCCCGGAACTACAAACTCATCATCTCCCATACCACTTACTAAACATATTAAGTCATCCCAAAATCTATCCTCCTCTACTTCATCCAAGCCTGCCTGTGGAGCATACGCCGACATAAATGCAACCATTTTCCCACCGAACATAATTTTCGCTACTGTTATCTTATCACTTATAACATTCATGACATATTCCACCCATTTCTCCCCATCCAAACCACCCACACCTCCATATCCGTCTGTCCTACCCTGCCAAAACAACCTGTAAAAACAATCTCACCCTGCAGTCTTTCTGGCTGATCCATCCTTATACCGGACTTCTTTCACACATACATCCACCCACTTCCAACTCAATGTCTCGACCACTTCCCCCGTTCCATCCCTCAAACTTCCTACATTTCATGACGTCACTCTGATCCCCCTGGGTGATTTAGTGTCTTCAGGCGTGCTTTGAATTTCACTCTTTAACTTGGTCAAAATCAGTAAAAATTAAAAAGGGGAGAGACATGTCACAGGCTCCACCCACTCCACAGTCCCAGGTCCAGGCAATGTATCTGGGACCCCTAGCCCACCAGCCTTGACCAGTGGCTGTGGTAGTGGCCTCAGGGCACCCTGCCAGAACAGCTACAGGGACACCCTCCAAGCGCGCCTTGGTACTGTAATTGTCCCGCCATTATACACCCACTGATAGGGCAGCCTCCTGGAGCGCTACTCCCAGGTTCGGGCCCCTCTCTGTTGGGCGGAAGCGGTAGCCTGGGAACCACAATGCCCTGTACCCTCCAGCACAGGTTCGAGCCCTATCTCACCCCGGCCCCACGATCAATGCTTACGGAGCCCTCGTCATGCCTCCCCTCAAAAGGTCCGCCACTAGGTAACAGGGGCAGTGTTCTGGCTACATGCCCTTGCTGGTGTCAACCTCTGTGACGTAGTGGGATACGTTGTGTGATATGTAAAGCGCATGTGGTGTAGTGTATGAGATAGAGGAAGTGTTTGGGAGAGTATGCTGGTGTGCTCTCTCCATGTTAATGTCATACTGAAAATTTCAACAAAGGGGGATGGTTAGGTAGCAAGTGAAACAGGAGCTCCAGCTCTATCACCAACATTCCCATTTTCCTCGAAAGTACCACCCTGATCGGCAGGTGCAACAGCCTTCTTCCAAATTATTATACTGTACTTGGATTACGAGAGACTTTTTGGACTGATTTGGTTAGATAAATTTCTGTTAACTACTTCAGCCTATAGAATCCTTGGAGGAGGGGGGGGGAAGTATACTTCCCCAGTATCCCTGTTTGTCATAAGAAGCATCTTGAGGGCAGGGTGGCTCAGTGGTAGAGCGTCGAACTCGGGACCTGGGGGTCGTGAGTTCAAGCCACACCTGATAGCTGCCATGCCGGGAGGGGTGGCGTCCTCCTGTCACCTAGCAGGGCCATATGATCTGATAAGGTCTGGCTCGGAAAAAAAAATCTAAAAGAGACCTCTTTGTCTCCAGTCGTTCTCTCTTTACTATCCTCTGCTAGTCTACCTCTTTTACCCTACCTATCTTTTTGGTTTTCCTGTTTCTTCTGGCCTGTATTTTCCCTCTACTGCTCTCAGATTAGACATTTGGTTTTATGGCATGAATAATTTAAGGACCTCATTGATGTCGACTATTCCTCCCTTCTTTGGTCAAGCCTTTCAACCAACTGACTAATCAAGCACTTCATTGCCTAGTCACTTTAATGATAGTCTGTTTAACCTCCAAGTCACGTCATTGCCAAGTCACTTTGTCGCCAAGCCATTTCAGTGCCAAGGCCACCTTAATGCCAAGACCACTTCAGTGCCAAGACCACTTCTATACCAAAACCACTTCAATGCCAAGACCACTTCAGTGCCAAGACCACTTCTATACCAAAACCACTTCAATGCCAAGACCATTTCTGAAATACAGGAGCTTGGGGTAAAGGCCGCAGACGACGCGACGGCCAAGGCAGACGACACTAACACCCCCAACCCCCCAAGTACCACCGGGGGTCCGCAGCTGACACTGAGCGGCTCGGAGCAGGAGTGGCGCACCTGTATCCCTTCCCGGCGCCCCTCTTACTTCCAGCCGATGCCCCAGAAAGGTAGCAGTCGCCGGCGCCTTGTCTCTTGCCGAAATTCCACTCGCCAGGTAAGGGGTGGAGTTTACAATTCCACGCAACGCCGCGGTATTGGCCATTGTCATACCGGGTATGGGGCAGAACCGGCCATAGTCCGTTCTCCAGTTGCATCCCCGCTACAGGGCCGTGGCACGGACGCGTGTCGGTCGGGCAGGTTAGGCCACAAGCCGTCCGACTCCTGTAGTCGTTCCCCCCAGAGTAGTGCCGCAGTACCGGCCACAAGCCGTACTGGGTACGAGGCAGGATCAGCCATAGTCCGTCCCTCTGCTACTAATCCTCTTAGCTCCACGGTACGGGCCATTAGCCGCACCAGAGCTACAACCCCCTGTGCGACTATGACGTCAGCCACTAGTCACGTCAGGCCAGAGGTAGAGCAGGCCACTAGCCCACTGAAGCTGTTGTCCCCTGTGCCACTCTGACGTCGGCCATTAGTCATGTCAGGCGGGAGGTAGAGCAGGCCACAGTCCGCTTCTCTCCCACAGGAGATCCTGCAGCCAGAGAGGACCCCTCCCCAGAGCCGTGGCAAGGCCTCACCCGAGGCCTTGGTTCCCTGCAACTCTACCAGTGTGAACAGCGGCCGAAGCAGAGCCCCAGCAGACCCCGCACCCGACGTCGGGCCCTGTCCACTACTCCCCCAGCCCGAGGTCCCTGTGTGACGACCCTGATGGCGACGCCGCCCTCCAGCCGTTGCCGCAGTCCAGCCACCCCGGGTTCCAGTACCCTGGGTCCTCAGTCACCCCGGGAGTTGCCTCGAACACCAGTCTCTCCCATACTCGACGTCAGGCCCATCTCCTGGCTCTCTTCGGGCCGAGCCTCTAGTCTCACGACTTCGTGTGGGGCCCTGTCCAGGGGTGCGTCACTCTGCCCTTCCTCTGGACGGAGGAATCGACCTGCAACCCACCAGTGATAGTAAAGCGAGTGGACTTTACCTATGTGTGTGCTTTCTAGACCCAGATATATGTGTGCATTAGTTTATGCCACGCGAGTGATTCCCTATAATATATTCTAGTGATAAGTGACCAGGAGCCCAAGTGTAAGATTGGACGAGCCTAATAGTAACTTTGGCCTAATTTATATCCCGAGTGGAGTCCCGCGCATCCCCCAGTGAACGAAACGCCACAGTGACCAACAGAACAACAATATTATGCTGATCGTGCCATTCCCTTGTTTATTAAAACTCTCCCTCCCCAGTGCACCAGCACGCAAGTGAAACACCTCAATGGCTAACAGAAGGAAAAGATATTATTCCCATCGTGCCTTCCCCTTGTGTGTTAAGCCTCCATCCATCCCAGTGTCCGGGCACATTAGTTAGGGTATGTCTGGGCATCTCCAAATGTCCTGCTAGAATACCGCAGTCCCCCATTCATGATCACCGCGCGGCCGACTCTACCTGAGATAGACTTCCGGCCGGCAAAGTGTCTATGACACAGGTGTTAACGTAATTCATATACCAGTGCCGTCCAGTGCTATACGAGATTGGGAAATGGTAGTAAATTCATTCCTGTGCCCAGAATAATAAGTGTATTTTATGTGTCATAAGTGCTGGGTAAATATTACCATACTTTCTACCAGCCGGTACAGTGACAGATTTCCAGTCAAGTAAAACCTTGTGTTAAGTGTTAAGTTGTTAACCCACATTACGGGCTCTCCACCCTGAGCCCGTGCCACACCCGTGTGGCGAATCTCATCATCTGTTAACCCATCCCCGGCCAACCCAGCCTGTAATGTATTTGTTGATGTACTATTGTCTCTGGGAAGATGTTTGTAATACATGTGTGTAACAGTCACTGCCTTGTTTTTGTGTCCAGTCCTATTCCTTAGAGTTACAAACCCGGTCTAGAATAGGGACTCGCTGTAGCCTGCGTATTTGAGGGCGAGAAACCGACCCGCACATGCGTAGCATAACAACTGCTATGCCAATACAACTTCTAAGCCAAAACCAATTTCACATCTCCTTCACTGTTTCTGCTCTATTGCTAATCATGTTTTTGCACTGAATTAGTGCCGTATGGTTTCTGATACCTGCCACTATATTCTGGCTAACACCAGACAGTCATTCAAATTAGGAGAGATCCATGGTGTTGAAGATGTTAATGAATGTAATCCTTGTGAATTTCTTTTAATTACCTCTGTCAGAGAAGTTGGAGGTCATGTATTTGCCAATGTTCTTCTGTTTGTTTGTTTGTTGGTCCAAAGATATCTATAAAAATATTTATTCATGAATTTCAATTTTTATTATTATTATTATTATTATTTTATTTATTTATTTATTTATTTTTTTGACATTTGGGTCATGGACCAAGGAAAAGTTATTTGAATGTTGATGGTGATCTGAGTTAGTGTCTCATTTCAGGACTGTTTTCTTTTATTGTTTGTCCACAAGATATCTCAAAAAGGTATTGATGGATTTCAATGAATTTTGTGGATATGTGGGTCATGGGCCGAGGAGTTAATTAAATTTTGGTGGTCTGAGTTATCTGGTATTGACATTAACGGAGTTCTGCACTCTTGAGTGCACTCAGCTTGGTTCACAACGTTCACTGTTTAAATGTATCAGAGAAGATTCATACGTACTAATAAAGATGTACACATTACAGGAGTGTATATTAGTCTCTGTTGTCCTCAACTTGTTTTATTTTAGGTTAGTACAGAAGGTGGTTCCTTGACATTCACCATCTCGGAATTTCATGTTCGTAGCCAGATTTTTCGAAGGTGGGGGGGGGGCTCTTTCCCGCTGAATTTGGACTTGCATGGCAGCCGGTTGGTCAAAGGTCTGTTGCATGTTTGCAATGGGGGTCTGCATAAGCGACGGTGAGAAATAGCACATAACTTCTGAACAACGGAAATTGACCCTTCTGAACAACGGAAATTGACTCTTTTTGCACTGATATTGCAAAAAAACAAAGAGGGAAAAAGTAAACCATTAGGGAGGTGAGGGGAGTCGTCTGCCCCCCTTGACCCTCACCCCCACCCCCTCCCAGCTACGAGCCTGAATTTATTATCAGTCTTCTCGATGCTCTGTGTCCATCCAGGAATTCCCACACAGAAGACCATATTTTTCGTTAGTTAAAGAAGCTCCCTAGCACATCTTCCTTACCATTTTATTTCTGTAGATGGCATACTATAGTTGTTGAGTAACCATGGTCTGTCTGGCTGAGCAGACCCATCTCTCACAAGCAAGCAGTCACCTTAGCAGGGCCATCCCATGCAGTGAACAGTTTGTTACCTTGACATTCTACAGTATAGTAATAATCCACTGAATGTTAACTGGACAGTCTGTGCCAGTGTTTAAAAAGCCGTAGCATAAAATATCAGACGTGAACAGCAAGATGTAGCATGCAAAACATCTCTCAGGAAAAAATGCTAGAAAGCCAAACTGACTCTAACAGGAATCTCCCTCTCTCTCTCTCTCTCTCTCTCTCTCTCTCTCTCTCTCTCTCTCTCATGGCCACGCTTTGTAGGCAAAGGTAAGTTCCTTGGATGAAACAAATCATTAGTGAGATAGATTTTTTTTTTTTTCATTTCTAAACAAGTGAAGTATCTGTGTTCCTTTAAAAGTTGATAATTGTTATGGTTTATTAAGATTTGTAGTGAGTGAATGCAGTATTGTACGGCATTGTTTTATGACACTCAAGTAGTTTATTTTTGTCTAATTATCGTGGCTACATGAAATTAGAGATAGTTTCCTTGGTTACTATCAGCTTAATCCTCCAATGTGACTACACTTAGTCATCAGTGGAGCTGAAAATGATTAGCGATTTTCATTTCAGAACTAATCCACTTTAACTGTTTATGCCTCCTTTTCCGTATCAGTACAAGGAGGCACTGGACTGATGGTGTGACAGGGCTACCTTCAAAGCCATGATACTGTACTGTCTTCTTCAAAGTGTGGCATAGTGCTGCAGTATTGAATCTGAGAGCACAAAGATATATACAAATCCCCCTGTTTTTGGTAATAATTTTTGATGCATGTGACAATGATAGAACATGCCTTACCCTGCTGTACCATTGCCGACTGCACTCTGTAATGTGGGAAGCAGGCTGATCATATCTGACAACCACAGGTGTTCCAGTAGTGCCAACAAAAAATGAGGGACCTGCGTAAACCTTCAGTGTCTCAGTCTGAATAATACTGTATGACCCTTAATGCACCCATGATTCACGGAAGCTGAACTTATTCACACATACCCTCAGGAAAGTTGACTTCTGAGCTTTAACTCACTCTTTTGTCAAATTGTCTTTCCCATGTGCCTGACTCTCTTTACTTTTAGATTCACTCATCATCATTCATATCCACCCTCGCTTTTAATTTCAGTTTCTCCTACATATGCGTACCTCATTTTTTCCTGGTTCAGTGTTGCATACTTTGATACTTGCTCTCACTATCCCACACTCGATGTCTGAGAATTAAATGTGCCTAACCTCCTTCGTGTCACCCTGCCATACGAGAGAGAGAGAGAGAAAGAGAGTGAGTGAATGTTGAGTTAGATACACTATAATTGAAACAGTAAAAGTCTTTTCGTGAACAATGCATATAACTTTACTCCACATTTACCGCTACATCGCAGTTTCTCTCTCTCTCTCTCTCTCTCTCTCTCTCTCTCTCTCTCTCTCTCTCTCTCTCTCTCCACATTTACTGCTACACTGCAGACTCTCGCTGTTTTATCTCCACTGTCGACCCTCCTCTTAATTCAGCTGACTGCTCAATACTCTTTCTGTCTCACCTCTGAAGTCTCTCTCTCTCTCTCTCTCTCTCTCTCTCTCTCTCTCTCTCTCTCTCTCTCAAATATCCTGCTTGTTCTTTGAGTCGTATTCCTCCTGGTTTATGTTTCGTTTCATCACATCCTCAGCGATTTATTTAGTTTATTGCACCCTAGTGACCTCTTTTATTACGCTGGCTCAAACTTGCAAGCAACGTCGATATTAAAAAATATTTGAATAACCTGCAAAAAATATTTAGGTGTAATACGCAAATTAAATATAAGAAGTGGCACAAAAGCACCTATATGCAAATGAGATTATGGCCCTGTGTTTACGATTTCGATAAAATTATGTCCATTCATCATCATCTACTCCTATATTCCCCCATAAGGAGCGTAGGGGCCCTGATCTAGGCTGCTCAGTCCAAACATTAAAGGTGTGAATGGCCAGTTACTTGACTTGAGTAGCATCATGAGGACAGTGAATGCCCAACCATTTCTCGGAGCTAGACCCATATAGGCCACATCCGGTGGATACCAGACCAGCAGGTGTCTAAGCCGTCTATTCAGTTGTATGGTTACCACCCAGCATAAGAAATGGTTTCCTGGGTTACAGGAAACCATTTGGCTTCCCATTTAGTGCAGTCTCCAGAGGGCAGTACAGTAAGTGAGTGGATGATGGGCACCCCTACCTACCACAAAGACTCTCTCTCTCTCTCTCTCTCTCTCTCTCTCTCTCTCTCTCTCTCTCTCTCTCTCTCTGGCGGCCTTGCTCACAATACTCATCTGACTGGCGTAGGTAACACTCACTCTCACTCTCTCATTTGAATTTTACGTTCCCACACACAGTCTCATTAGCTTGCACATTGCTAATCAACCACTTTTCCACTCGCACAGACTCACTACCTTCCTCCCTCGCTCACTCACTCGTTCCCACGCCCATTCCCTAGATTCCGAACTCACTCAAGCATATATTAACGCAGACTATCCGACCGAGTTACGGTGTTCGGTGGGATAGGCTCATAACTGAAAGAATACCCCATTCCAATGAGCCAAGTCCTGGGACGCTGTTTTCTGCCAGGCACGATGTACGGTTGGTGACAGTGAGAAACGGGTTGCCCCAAATGTTAGTCAATAAATTCGGGGTGTTCTTTGTTCAATTTGTATTCCAACAGGCACAGTCAAACAGTCTGCTTCAGAATGTGTCCGATTCCGACCTCATCGTAATTTAAACAAGTCGAAGTTAAAACTGCCTGCACATTGTGAGTGTCGAGTAGAGCCCTGTCGAAGCATGGCTATGTAATTAACGTGGAGTTAATTTGTGTGCAGTTGTACCAAACTGATTAGACCGGGGGTGTTGAGTCGTGTCAAATCACGCTCAGTCGACTAGGGTGAGAACATCACCAAACCACTTTCGAAGTCAGCAAACCACGTTGGTAAGCGATATGCTTTTTATCATTCTAGTGGAACACAGGCACCTAGACTGTGTTGTGATCTCACCACTGGAGAGAAATTGAAACTTGTAAATGAACTGAATTCTACAGGTCAGATTATAAAATATATTTGTCGCTGATCTCTGTAATCAGTAAAAGCTAGATATTATACGTGCGTTTACTTGATCGTAACAAGCGTCACGTCACGGTCCAGTTTTACAGGGCAGTGCGTCACGTTTACGTAGAGAGGGTAACGCAAAAGTATACTCCGATCAAGGGCGGGATTCTCGAACATAATATATACAATTGATTCTCTGTCGTGACTCATTTGTTTGTGATGGAAGAATTGCTGCATAGACATGGGGTGATTCCGCAGTCCATTTCCTTTTCCTTCCTGCAAAACAAAATAACGGAAGATAATTTTCCTCTCCTGACCAAGATTTGGTTTTACGGGAAATACAAACAGCACTGGAAGATTCTGTCCTATCCTCGTCCTTCCTACGAAAACGAATTATGGTTAGGACGGGGAGGTGATCATAAAGTGTATCTCGGAAGAGAATATTTCCCTACTGCTTGATAGTCTGGTGGGATACTGATAAACACAAGCCCTTATGACCCTCTTTGGGAAGAAATATAGTTAAATTTGACTGAAATCGAATAATTATAATGAGTCGACTCATGTGCTGGCAGCCTGACATTCATTCATTCAGGTACTCACACTCATCCTCACACTTAAACTCACTTTTTCACACGTTCGCTTGCACTCACGAATGATCGCTAATTCACATTGCATGACTTACAAATTCACACATTCTCATTCACTTTCATGATGACATTCACCCTCGGTCACTTACACTCACTCACCTACGCCCGATCACTCATTCATATAATCACTCACTCATATTCTTACCTTCACATTGCCATTCTCTCACTCACTATCTCACCCACCCTCCCACTCTCGCACTCACTCACTCACCCACTCACTCACTCACTCATTCTGCCCCACTCACGGCTAACTTTCCTCTTTGTTTCCCTGACCAATTATTGTTGTTTTCTAGGGAGCGGTCAACCATCCACGGTTTTTCTTTTTCCTCTAAAGGTCGTATTCTTGTAGGAACTGGGCAAGGATTCACAAAGAAGCTTACGATCTTTATAAAAAAAAAAAAAAAAAAATCTAGCAAGATAGACATGGAAACAAAAAATAAACAATGAAGAATCATCCCTCGTCTCTTTCAGAACAAATCAGTTACGATTTTTTTTTTTTTTTTTTTTGAAGTTCGATGCCAGTGTTTTCTTGCCACCCTTACTCTTAGGCGATTTCATTCAACTTGAAAATTACCTCTTGTACTAAAGGGGTGAGTCAAAGCTGTACCTAACTCCTCCTCGAAGAATCTCTCTTGGGTTGAATAAAATTATCTGGAAATAGCAAGGATAGAATAGAGATGACGTCATTGTCGTGAAAGGGTTCAAATCGGCCCACGAAACTTTCAAACACCTCCTCCTTAACGATTTACTCTGCATAGTACATCTTGACGTTTTAAATTCAATGATATCTTACTTGGTTTAGCCATGTTAACTCCAGATGATTTCATTCAGCCAAGCGTGACCAAATGCAGTGAAGAGGTTAGTGATGGCTATAGGCTATCCAATATCTCGAGTTTGAATATGTCTCGCCCTAAGCTAAAGCACTGTCAAGAATCATATTTTAAGAACACCGTTATAGTGAAGAGGTTAATATTCTTTTTTTTAAATCATATTTGGCTGTGGTTGGTTTTCTTCAGCCGAATAAATCGTCTGGTATTAGGTGGAACAGAAAGTGAAATCCGTATTTTCTAGGAACAACTTTAATTTTAAGAGATCGTTTGGACTTGGTTGTGTCGGGTTTTTCTGGGCTGCATAAAATTATTTGACGTTAACACCTGCAGTCCAATGACGTACGTTTTAATCTGTCCTCACTGGCCTCAAGGATTAGATGCAACCTTCATTAACCTCTATTCTACTAGGTGTCTGTCCTTACTTGCATAAAATCCCCCGAAGATAGAAAGAATAAATGTAAAACTGCGTCATCAGGCTGAAGGGGTTAGCTGTGGCAAAGTCTGTATTTCTCAGAGACAGCGATGATATAAATACAGGTTGCATTAACGACATGCAGGAGAATATCAATGTCCCGTAGGATAGAGTTAATTGGTAAGTGTGGCTGATCCACTGTGGCAAGTGGACAAATTGAGGGCATGGGAGATATACTCGTGCACAAGATGGAAGTTGAATTCTGTGTACACAAGACTGAAGCTGAATTCTTTTTCTCTAACGTTTCGGGCTACACAGTTGCTCTCGAGATGGTTCTGTTTAACCCGAAACGTTTGAAAAAATAAAGAAGTCGAGCTCAACCCTGTGTATCCTCCCCTCAACTCGTTAACTGGTAAGGACTGTTGTAGTTTTGTTTTCACGTGACAGAAGGTCCGTAATCCTTTTCAGCTTAGACGAAGGCCAGCTGTGGTCAGAATGGAAGGCAAATTTAACTTTATTCATTTTGGTATAACAGCCTGAAATTGCCATCCCTCTATCTTGAACGCTGCTGTAACATCAGATTGACACTAGAATATGATGCTAGTCACGACGTAGTAGTATGAGAAGAATGTAGAGCCGCAGCATTGCATTTTTCTGTCACTGAGCTATGTGAAATAAGCTTCAAAAGTACGAAAGGCTAGGTTAGGTTAAGGTAAAAAGGGTACAGTAACTAAGGAGACTCGTTCCAACTTATAACCAAGGCTCACTGAATTTCACGCAACACAATTTGGTATTTAAGCTGTGACAGTGACTCAGTTTTGTCAAATGAAAATAAACTGAGTACAGTAAATGTTAGCGAGCCTCCTAAGCCTACTAGAATACGAGTCTACTCTTCTTATAAAGCCATTAAACTTTCTCTACTAGGGTTCTTTCTTAAGTTAGAGACAAACGTCAATAAGTTACGAAAACAGGATGGTACAATCGTAATTTAACAATAGGGCAGTTGGAACACAAACAAGAGTACCATTGCTCTGGGACCAGCGGCGAGACTCTTGTTTCAAACAGTTTGCTGTACTTTAACTAAGGTTGCCGCTAGATGGCGCCACCCCAGGTGTCAGCTAATGGCAGATTTGGATTCGCCATGTCAAATTACCATATGTACTTCCACTTTTATGTCTCCAAATGACTCCTTTCAACAATTCTGCCAAAAGCAGAAGAACGCTGGCCACTCATTGACTTGATGGCTATCGCCGCAGGTAAAAACTAGTTTAATATGTCACAGGGTCTTTGATACCTTAGTCTGGGTTCCTTTGAGCAGCAGAGAACAATATTGTTCTCCCATAAAAGATTGAAAACTGAAGCTCTCTCTCTCTCTCTCTCTCTCTCTCTCTCTCTCTCTCTCTTTTTCCTCGAAGATCTTTCATTTACGAACGAATATGGATGTCATTTTTCGGTCGCTCTGTCGTGAAATTTAGAACGAAATCATCCTCATCCGTTCAGTTCGGTGACGTCTTTTTATGTTCTATTTTCTTCAGCTGAGGTGTAAGACCAACTAATCATAAGTTGAGAAAAATCGCCTGGGAATGGAGAGCTTGTAGTGAAAAAGACGTGACCATACTAAAAAGTTACGTCTCTCCTCCATCTTCTCTCCTCGGGGACAGAGGATCAGGGATTTGCCTTCGTATCCCCTGTGTGACATAAACTACCACGAAACGACCAAAAGTTGTGGAAGGGAGGCGTTAACCCATTTTCTGCCATGACGTCTTTCTCAGTGTTATTCTTCCTACTTTCAAACGATTTTGTTCAATTTTCAAAGGAACTCCCGTGCTGAAGGGGCTAATGAAGGTCATATTTTTAACGCGTCCACTACCAGACATCTCTCCCAAGCAGAGAAAAATCACTTGGAAATTGCATGCCTTTAGCCAGGCATATTCATATATTAATTCCACAAACAAATTGCCTCCATGGCACTTTCTCTTGTGTCTCTAGGCTCCCCTCCTCCACTTCACATCCCCTTCTCTCAGTCTTCTTCCTCTCAATCCCTGTCTCATCCTAGATCTCCCCTTCCCATTCCCCCCTCCACCTCATTCGCGCAACTTTTGGTCAGCCTTTCATTCTCCATCCTCTTCACATGGCCAAATAATCTCCGAGAATTTCGCCTAGCGCTTTCCGTTACATCCACAACACCACAGCGCCTTTCATTTCTATGCTCCGTATGCTCGTCTCAGATAACTCATTTCTACTGTTCACACTCTTGATATGCATTATCGTACATACGGGGCTAAAAATGTCAAAACGTTTTCCTCTTCATTGCTTTGTTGTAGTGGGATGGCGACCGCAACACCCCACGCATGGTGCAAGCAGCCTTCTAGCTTCTACCACACGGGAAGAAGTGAGGAGTGGAGGGGATATGCTGGGTTAGGATGATGAAGAGTTAATAACATCCCTTTCATTTCATATACGAGTTAATTTTCTGTTATTTTTCTCATTTAGTATGTGTTCAACCATCTTCGACTATTCAAAGCACTTTTAAAAAGGAAATTTCGAAAATAATAACTCTCTGATGATGATTGAGTGGTAGGTGGTGGCGACCATCATCCTCTCACTTGATGTAGTGCTGCCTACTTCTTCCTTAGCCTTTATCATTCTTTTTCTGTGCCTGCCCTCCTCTCTTCCTATTTCTCCCATCTTTCCTGTCACTTCTTATTGCTTTTCTTTCCTTTACAGGTGGCTTTACATTGAGTGACAAGCCAAATGGTTTCCTGTATGAGTGGTAACCATATAACCAAACCATACGTGCTCCCTACATGTCAACAAGTGGGCTGGAGGGTTAGTGTCCCTCCCTGTAAAACAAATAACTCAAAGTCAAATGGCCACCCCTTACGGGATTATGGCGTCTGGCAATAGATAGATAGATAGATGAAAATTTGTGAGTCATCCTCATTAACTTCTTCACTCTCGTCTTGATAATTCCACATGGGGGGGGGAAGAATGCATCCCCAGTATCCCTAGATGTAGTAAGAGGCAACTAAATGGACCTTTTTGTCTCCAGTCTTCCACTTCTTACTGTCCTCTTCTTCTCTTCTGGTGTACCTCTCTTCTTGATATTTTCGTGTTTCTTTTGGCCTTTATTTTCTCTCTACTGCTATCAGGTTAGACATTTGGTTTCATGAACTGAAGTTTTTAAGGATCACCCATTGACGTTGACTCTTCTTCGTCTCCTGGGTTTAACCTTTGAACCAACTGACCAATCAGGCCTCTTTCCAAGACACTTTAACGCCAAGCCACTTCATCACCAAACCACTTCATCGCCACGTCGCTTCATTGCCGAGCCACTTCAGCGCCAAAACCATTTCAACATCAAGACCACTTCACTGCCAGCCGTAGCAGTATTTAGCCAATTTATGGCTTGGTGTTAATTCTTCATTATTCCTTGTCATGATAATGTGCTTATCAAATTTTCAGTGCTATTTCAAGACAATCTTGTTGAACTTAGGGATGTCAGCTCGTGCTGAAGGGATTAAAGAAGGCAATATCTAACTCCTCCATTTCGAGAAGTCTCTCCTAGGCTGAAGAAAGGCAAGTGAAACTATCAAGGAATTAAAAAAAGACAGACTCCTCCGTTGGCACTCCCGTTAGGTAGAATCTGTTGCTGTCCCTCCCCCCCTCCCCCCCTTCTCCATTGCCCCTTCCTCCTCTCTGCCTTAGCCCCTTCAGCTGAGGACGCAATTTTTACTTGACTTTTGCTATCTTCAGACAATTTACATCCAGTCTGAGGGTGACAACTTGAGGTAAAAAGTTTCTCGGAAGCTGAAAGTCATTCATCCATCCGTCACCCAACCCTTTTTTGCCCCATTAGGACATTAGGAGAGTAGGAGCCCAGAACTAGGCTGCTCATTCTCGACATTTTAAGGTGATGATGACCAGCCTCACCCTCGGATGCAAACCCTTACAGGCCCCAGCCCGTTGGAGCACCTGAACCCGCGCCACAAGGCAACATTTAATTATTTGATTACCATACAGCGAAGTAAAGGGCTTCTTGGGCTACACTACTACAGTGAGTAATTTAGCCTGTCAGTCACTTGAAGACAGCACTACACTGAGTGAGTGGGTGGTGTGCTCCCCAATCTACCACATTTGAAAGTAACAAGGATAAAATAAGAAGCACGTCACCCAAGTAAAGTGGATAACTGCCTTAGAAACAAGTACTGTATGTAACAAGTTCGCTTATTTTCCCCCTCATCACAGCTCAAGAACGGAGCCAGGTGGGTTGGTGGAGGATGGTGATGTCCCGACGCTCTCAAAACTCTTTCGTCCTCGTCTTCCATCTTCCACTTTTCTTTCCTGCTACAAGTTTGCTCTCATTCAGCGTGTTCCGAACTCCCATCAGCACCGCTCCCTCGCCCCACCTTGACTCCCGCCATCCCTCCCCCTCACCCAAGCCTCTTATAGCCAATCTCCTGACTGCGCCGGGCTGTATTGTTTCCGAAACCGAGTGAGTCTGCTTGATTGTTCCCATCATTTAGCCAATCTTCTAATGGAGAATGATGGCAATTATATATATGTTTATCTGTACGTATGTATGCATGTCTGTGTTTATCTGTACGTATGTATGCATGTCTGTGTTTATCTGTACGTATGTATGCATGTCTGTGTTTATCTGTACGTATGTATGCATGTCTGTGTATCTGAATATCTGCCTATCTATCTGTCTATCTATTTATCTATCAATATCTATGTATGTATGTATGTGCATATACTTATGTATGTATGTATGCATCTGTCTGCCTATCTGTTCCGCCTGTCCATCTTTCTGTCAATGTCTGTCTGGCTTTTTGCCATCTGTATATCTAACTCCAGAGTCAAACGCCTCAGTCCCGGAGGGATGGCCACGAAAAAATTGCCTCCATGTCACCCCGTCCTTCGTTATCAGGCTGCACTTCCTCCAGTTCACATTACCTTCATTCATTGCCTCTCCACTCCATCCCAGTTTCCCAGCAGAGAATAACGAAATTGCGGAGATAAATTAAAAATGATGCTGATAGCTATTTGTAGTGGAACTAATTTGAAATGATGCATATGCATATGCAGATCATTATCGTCATTATATCCGTTTTTCTCGCCAGTATTTAGGGTTCGCGATTTACACTGATGATATGCGATAATGTGGTAATAATATCCATCATCATCATCATCATCATCATCATCATCATCATCATCATCATCATCATCTAAACCCAATATCCAACAACTG
>JAGKTI010009768.1:0-18211 GCA_018397915.1 Birgus latro
GAAACTGCTAAAACATAAGTAAAGATCGCAGATACCTATCGTTGCTTGCTCATTCAGGATAACAGAAGCACATACAAAACGCGGGAATAAAAATCACTGGAACCCAGTCTATACACTTAATTTACATTTGCACTTTAAAAGAAGCAGTTCTCGGGTTCCACTGATAAAGATGAAGGTGAGGTGGATGCCATAAGGCACTTAGCCATGGTGCTCATCTTTGTAACTTAGGCCTCTGGGCCTGTGGTGGGTTATTCACACAGCCTTGGGATATAAGGCCAGTGCATAACCGTGGTTGGGCTAATACAACTAGTACCGGTATGCTATTCCCCCAGTTTTTAAATGCCCCTGCCACCTTTCTTTGTGCACTATTTCATTTAATTCATTCTGAAAACCCCCAGCTTTGTTCATAACACTGCCCAAATACTTGAACACCTGCAAATTTTTTCATTTCTGTCTCATGCCATCTAAACCTACAATTCATCACTGTGGCTCCTTCAAAAACCACCACTAGGCAATTCTCTACAATCACTTTTAAATTTTGCCTTTTACACACACTACCAAAGTTTTCAGCCAGACTCTTAACTTCCACTCCACATCTGCCATTACCACTGCAAAATCTGCAAAAAGAAATGCAGATAGTTCCCTCTCTTTACTTTCAGAACCACTCTCATACCATGTGCCAACAGCCATGGTCGTATTAAACAGTTATGCTTCAATCCAACAGTGAAACTAAATCTCTCACTTAACACACAAAGCACTTTCATGATGCATTTGCACCATCAAACATATTATACTCTGGGTAGCTTTTGAGTAATCTATCCTTTAACCCATGTAAGTCAACTTCTAGCACCCGTATCTTCCATAATTCTTGTCAATCTACTGTATCAGGTGCTTTCTCCAGATTCATAAATGCTACAAGCAATTCTGTTCTTAACCACAAAATTCTCTGCCAAACCTCTTTCAATATCAGATCAACATGTCACCTGCACTCCCTAAATCCACCCTTCTAGTCATCTGTACGAACTTTACTGTAAGCTAATTACCTTCACTCTCTCCATCAGCAGTCTACAATACTTGTGAACCAATCCTACCACACTCAAGAAGCAAATACAGAACCTCAGCAGAGGCCTTATTCTCTCACACAATTCTTTCCCTTAAACATAGATAGCTAGTTATACCTTCCTTTAATTTCTCTGGCACTCTCTCCTGTATCCATGCTAATCTACACAGCTTCCAGATCTTACCAACTCTAAAATATCCAGTCCTGCACCTTGTATCACCTTCATAATTTCACTCTTTTACATCACTCCTTCCTGTCCTGAGACATTTCCTCTTCTGGTCCTTGGACAAGACCTAGAGGTCAGTCCCTTCCCAAGATGTAATTTTGCTACTTTCAGCATTAGTAGCTAGGTATGTACTCTAGATGGATTGCTGGCACAAGCCCAGATTAAGTCAACATTCCCCTTCCATAGTAACTGGACTCTGTGATATGCCAGGGAAAGAAAAAGAAAAACCAAAGTAGAATGTGTACAGTACTACAGTAGTAGGTACAGAGCTGTTGCTAGAAATTCACTCTGCTTACCTGTGGTAAATTACTGGTTATGAAAAAGCATTTGAATAAACTGAAACAACTGCAGTGGTGACAGCACCTCAGTTATGTTACGCAGACCAAATGTATGTTAACGAATTAAAAATTAATTATTTTTCAGCATTCACACAAGACAATATCAAGTGCTCTGGGGTTATCGTTTGCTCCAGTGTGATTGGTCAGCTATCCCCATGCTGCAGGTCAGCACCTCAATTATGTTACGCAGACCAAATTTATGTTAACGAATTAAAAATTAATTATTTTTCAGCGTTCCCACAAATAAGACAATATCAAGTGTTCTGGGCTTATTGTTTGCTCCAATGTGACTGGTCAGCTACCCCCATGCTGCAGGTCAGCTTATCCAGGGCAAGTCAATGATGAATTACATATCATAATTATATCCAACATAACCAAAAATAAACTAACTACATAATTATATAAAAAAAATCCACTTAAGGCCATATTCTTGTCAGTCAAGGAATGCTTGCTGGTACCTCTTTATTGATCATTTATTTTCCTAATTGCAATTTGTTCTTCTGCTGTACCACATGTTATTTATACAGGCATCTTTTAAATATACACTTAGATTGCACAAATACCACATGTTAACATATCTGATTATGAAGAAAAATGAATGCAGAAATGGCAGGGAGCCTCCATAACTGACATGAATACATCTCCTGATCATTCACTCACCTGTTTGTCACCATCATAGTAAATGAGATTCTCAGGGGAGAGAACAAACCAGCGGTCCTTCCAGTTAGTGGGGGTAAATGAGCGTTTGTTCTGGGAGCGCTTGGTCATAAATGCCTCTTTCAGCACTTCCTCATTCTTGCCTGCCATGCTTGTCATGCACACACTTATGCTTATTTACGAATGACACTTAATACTGCTATCTGTTTCACTTTGATTGCATATACACCTAGTTTCTCTTCACTGAGCTACTTCAGTTTCACTTTGATTTCTTATGCACCTAGTTCCTCTTGACTAATTCTATTTCACTCTGATTGCTTATACAGGTAGTTTCTCTTCAACTGGCTATTACCATTCCACCTCAATTGCTTATGAATCAGGTTTCTCTTCATTTGGCTAATTCTGTTTCACTCTGATTGCTTATGTATCTAGTTTCTCTTCATTTGGATAATTTTGCTTCACTTTGATTGCTTATATATCTAGTTTCTCTTCACTTGGACAATTCTGTTTCACTGTGATTGATTATGTAACTAGTTTCTCTTCATTCAGCTAAAGTTTTTTTTATCTCCTTACAAACAACTCACGCAAACAGCACCATAAACTACACTTCCCATATATGGACTGCTAAGCTGTTCTCAACCATTTTCAGCACAGAACTAATATCTCTGTTGCTGTTTTCACTGATATGTGGTCTTCACTAATGATATGCAAACAGTACACTTTCCAACCACCAAATAAGGAAAGGAGCTGCACAAGGTTGAGGCAAGGAAGTATGGTTTGTGGATAGGAATGGTTGATAGGAATGGTGGCAAGTGGAAATGACAAGTTGAGAATCAGTACTTACGAGAATCAAGCCATTAAAAGCATTAGAATTAAATAACTGCTTGAGTACTAGAATCTTATGTGGAATGTACTTATATGCAGGGGAAAAATATTGCTAAGGAAAATGTACCATACAGGCAGGAATGAGAATCTTCAAAAGAATAATTCTGTTAAGTGAGAATCTTAATAAGAAATGATACGTGTAGGGCAGAGAACTCGACAAGATAAGAGTTCTGTATTGATAGGGGTGACAATTTTTAATAATGGAGATGTAAACAGAAAATGAAATTACTGTTTGCAAGTATGATTTAGGCAAAGGATGAGAAGCTTGCCACAAGTTACACTAGAGGCTGAGAATCACTTGGAATGAAGTGAGGGTAAGATCTAGGTAAAGCGAGATTCAAGGTAGGAATGAGATGGAGGTAGTGGTGGTAGTGATGGTGGTGGTGATGACTTGCTCCCTGCCACACTCTGCAACAAATAAGAAAGACGTACAGTACACTACATTATATTAGGGCAGGTAAGTGATGTCAAGTGAACTGGAGCAAACAAGAACACAGATACTGGTAACAAGAGATCATATTATAACAAGTGAATGACATCAACTAAATTAGAGCATACAAAAAACACATTCACAGTACTGTACATTAGAACAAGTAAGTGAATGCAAATAAACTGGAATATAAGCTACCACTGTCAGTTAGTATGAGGTCCAAAGCAGGACTGGATCTTTTCCTTGGAAAAAGTGGAAGCTAGAACTGAACCTCCCTCAAGGTATAGGACATCAGGAGAAGACAGTGGTTCAGGGAAGAGAAATGTCTGGTGCTACATAGCCTCAACACACAGGAAAAAAAATGTGAACAAAGGCTAAAAGACGACTACTTGAGGAAGCATTATAATCATATGGACAGAGGACAGTTGTAGGGAATGAATTGGCTACGTGAAGTTGAATGTGACAGCAGTAGGAGTACATATGATAGTAAAATTACCTGATTACTTATTACTATTTTCTTTTTTCTGGGACTGGTATGGTCATATAAAAATACTGTTTGACTAAAGTGACCAAAAAAGGATAATTAATTACCCTGTACAGAACATGCATACAAAACTGGAGGTAATCAGTCTGAACAGTATAGCCTCCAACTGAAAATTTACTTTAGCACTACATTCACCCTCAAAAAGCTTTAAAAAAAAAAAACTTGAAATTATCACATAAAAAAATACAAAACTTCAAGGTTTTATAAGGAAAATACAATCCAATATACAATACTGCTGCATATACCTGAATGCTTTCAAAATAAGTTACTCGCCATCATTCTAAATCTGACAACCTCCAGTCAGTAATTTTCTCCCATTGGTTTTTGCAGTTCTAGGATCTTTGATTCTTCAAAGATTTCTTCAAAGCATCCCATATCCAACTGGCATCACATTTGGTCAATTGAATGAGGTCTAAGAAAGCAACTACACTACATTTCCTGTTTTCAGAACAGTACCATATCACAGTACCCAAGAGTTTAATTTTTAAAAAAATATCATTACTTCCCACAGTTATCAAACTCAATTTCCTGTCACCTACATCAGCTTTCATCAATCAAAAGGAGTGTAAGCACACTGCACCAATAACACTATAGCACTTCGACCTGAGACAATGTATTTACATTCTGTATGCTCTTCAAAATGTGCTTTGCAAAGGTTGCACTACACACTGAATGGTGGTTCTACTTTTCTGCATTCTGCTGCATTTCTGTATTAAAGTATTTTATATCACTTAATTTGTTAACCAAAGAACAATTCCATAATTTACTGAAACTAACAATTTCTTCAACCACTCTTTGTATTTTGGGTCCTTTCATTCACTCCAAAAAGTTTTGTGTATTTACTGCTCAATTTGATTTTCTAGTGATGCACAAGCACATCATAGCAATTCTCAATGATTTATGAGCACTGATCACAATGCCATTTGCTGCTAAACTGCTCTACTATAAAGCTGGATGTAAAGTGGACAAGACAGAGTCCACCTTCATTCTATCTCCCATCTATTCCCGTGTCCACCACAAAAGCACGCACTTAAACTGGACAGGAATTATACATGTTGCAAAGCAAAATTCTCCCTCCTTTTCATTCATACAATAATAATCCATCAAACATAAACAGGCATATATGTACAAAAACTTTATAATTTGTATTAAAAAAAAAAAAGCACCAGATTTGAAGCATGATTTGGCTAAAACCACTAATAAATGCATCACATTGTTATATAAAGCAAAAAGGCACTCGATCTAACATGAACACAGATAAGTTGGCAACTGTGAAAAAAAAAAAAAAGCTGTATCCAGTACAAGTGTCATAATTAACAGAGAAACTTCTGAATTCTATTCTACATGAAATCTTCATTTGTAGGGTTAAAATAACCCACAATAAATTAAATTAAGTTGTGTCTGCTGGTAACTTTCCTTTGGTTCATTAAAAAAAAAATAAAAAAACTGGTACAATAGTAATCTATAAAAATGACTTCCAATGCACAGTACTGTACAGTAAAAAATAAATAAATTTAAGAAAAAAAATCATAATCCTAAGATAAATTGCTAATACTGTAATCCCAATATCCAACTAGAATATCCAATGACACAATTACCACATAATTCTATCATTCAACCACATTATCCACCTAGAAGTACATCCAGGACACCCCTCCAGATGATGGTGAGGAAGTTAAGTTACCGTATAGGCCTATCCATCCCCATGCCTCCATTACAATAACAAAACTTTCCCTACAATTACAGTGGTACAGGAAGCCCTGGTTATAAGTCATCTACTGTATTTATTATTATTTATATATTTTTACTATTTTTTTCTTGTTAAGATCTCAGTAAAGTCATATTGCCTAACACTCATAAAGTATCACTGTTACCTATGAAGCTAATTTGCCATTTTCCCAAAAATTTACAAAAGCAATTATAATCTGAAAGTCAATGTAAACAAGAGTACAGGTATGGTGTTTGAAAGGAATGAAGGGACGGAGTGCACAGTGATGTTGGATGGTGAGGATATGGAGAATGTGAGTGCATTCAAGTACCTGGGTAGTGTGATGAGTAAGGATGGAAGTTTGGGGGATGAAGTGCTTGAAAGGGTACAGCAGGAAAGGAAAGTTGTTGGTTCACTGAAAGCGGTGATGATAAATAGGGAGGTGAGTATGGAAGTTAAGATGTCACTGCATGATAGTATTGTGATCCCTACCCTGACGTATTGAAGCGAGGCGTGGACCTTGCTAAAGGGGAACAAGTCAAGAATGAGAGCAGTGGAAATGAGTTATCGGGTACCTGACAGGAGTATGTGGAGTGACATGGAGGGACAGACTTATGAATGAAGAAGTGAAAGAACATTGTGGGGTGGCTGTGGGTGTGACTGAGAAAATCACGAGAAATACAGAGGTGGTTTGGACATGTGGAGAGAATGGAGAATGACAGACTGACTAAGAGGGTGTACGTATGTAGGTGAAGTGGAGGGAAGGAGAGGGAGGGGGAGACTGAGGATACGGTGGAAGGATGGAGGTGAGAGGTATATGAGGGAGGGGGGAAAGAGTTGGGGGGAGGGCAGTCAAATTATGGATGACAGACCGACATGGGGGCATTTTGTCTGCAGCCAACCTTTGCAGGAGTAGGGCGTCGGGCTATAGATAGGCAGATAGAATTATGTCCAAAATGTTGTGATAAATTATGATACATCCCTCACATATATATATATCAACGACTGCCTATACACTGTGACTGCTTTCACACATTATCAACAGGATGTCATACTGGCAACTTTACACCATTTCCTCTACTGATAATGAGGTCTGTAAGGTAACTGATATGACATTTGGCCAGGCAAAAATAGGAAACAGTTTTTGTTGAAATATTAGGGCAGATATGGGAGGGTGACTACAGGAACATGAGTTCAAAACAAACTTTATTTCAGACTCATTCCAACAATGGGTTCCTTCTGGGGAATGAAGAGGTCACTGGTGGAATCAGTCAGGCATAGATTGTTCCTAACCAGTTTCTCTTTATCGCCCTTCAAGGTAATCTGGAGGGTGATACAGAGTACTGTTGTTGTTGTTTTTCCACCAATCCATTACACTGAGTGACAAGCCAAATGGTTTCCTGTAAGCCAAGAAACCATTTACAACGCTGGGTGGTAACCATACAACCAAACCATACGTGCTCCCTACGTGTCAACAAGTGGGTTGGTGGAGGGTTAGTGCCCCTCCCCGTAAAATAAATAACTCAAAGTCAAATGGCCACCCCTTACAGGATTATGGTGTCTGGCAATAGATAGACAGATAGACAAATAACTTTACCATCAAGACTTGCACATGTATTTTAACTCCATCACTCTGATGACATCTTTCTTATATAATCTTGCAACTATCAGACAACTGCTATTATTCTGATTAGGAAAATCCCTCTAATACTGATATGTCATTATGGATTTATCTAACCACTTGAGTTCAAAGTCTCCCACACTAATTGATACTATCTGAAAGTAGCAAAAACAAAATGAAAAAATATATCACTGGGCTGAAGGGGTTAACTTGGTCATTTAAAAGTATGGTAATCTTTCTTACTGTGGATTCACCTGAGTATAAAATACCATACTGTATTATTTCAAGGAATATAAATTTCTTTGACACACCTGGAGTGTGCACCATAAAAGACAATTAAGTTATGAACACAGTAATCTTCAAACTGTACCTAACTGCCAGATGGAGAGTATTGTCAATCAAATACTGCATATAGGTTCCGAAGTCCAGTGCAATAAAACAATTACCAATAGTCTCAGATGTATTTAACTGTTGGCTGGAATGATAGTTCTGACAAACGGCTGGTAGATTATGATTAAATATGGAGGCCTTATTCACCTTCTCCTTGGTAACCTAGTATGTGTTGGATATGTACTTGTTATATATGTCATTAAAACATGATTAATAAAAAAAAATTATTATCAACCATTAATACATGAGATGTCAGTCATATCTAGCTAAGCATGACATCAACAAAGATTATTTTCAAATATTCATATAAGTTTTTGATGATAAGAGCATCACCATAACTGTTAGGCTCAAAGCTATAGCCTCATGTGAAATTTGTCCCTTTGGTTTTCCTGGCTCATGAATCATGGTGATTAAAAGAAATTCATTTCTTTTTGGGAGTTCAGCAGGTTGTAGCTGGTAGCACTTCATATGCTGAAAATTCCCTCAGCTGACTATACCCATTATGATATAGCCACAAAAATTATGAATGAAGCATCAAATTATTTTCCTGTGATACAGTGCTTACTTACAGTCACACAGGCAAGTTCCAGAACCTATAAAAGCAGTAATGACAACAGTGATAAGTTTATGTTAATAGTTATGGTCTGCTCAAATACGCTCTTGCTGCAGACATGCTCTGTCTGAGATGATGATGCGGTTATTCAACAATAAGAACACTCTACCTTCAACTCACTGGGCTACTTTCTCAATGGGCATGAAGTACATAGAGGTTCCCATACTAATGAACTTTACTTGTTTTACCATACTAGTTGCCCTAAGTACTAACTTACACAGTATACACAATGAATGGAAGGGCAAGTGGGAGATACTATCTATGAGTATAAGAATATGAGCACCACAAATGGTGACTACAGCATCTGCATCATCAAACAAATTATGTAATACTGTGCCATGATATCATTTTGAAAATAACTCCTGCATCTGTTAGGCTACAGCATGTAGGCACTAAGACAAGGTACTGTATTATCACCTAACATAAACTAAACCTTCAAAGATTTCACAAGAACTTATTCTAAATCAAGAGATTGATCCATGGTTGTTAATGTTATAGTAATTTGTCTGATAGACTTTTAATTTCCACCCTACGTTAACACCACACCCATAAAACATGTCCACGTTATCAAGTCATTCTCCTGTCAAGTGAATCGTGGAAACTTCGAAAGTTTTCCCAGATTAGTAAATCAGTGGCCGTCAATCACCGACAACCTGTTGATTAGTCGAGTCAATAGTCACTCGCGTCTATCAGTTCCCTCCGTCACGCGATACATCTATCTATCGCCTAAGACGCAGCAACAACGATAAAAATACTTACTATCTGGCCGATTACTCTTGCTCGGGTGTCACAACGACCATGACAGGGAGCGTGGAATCATCACACAAGTTTCATATTTTGCCCCGAGTGTCAATTTTCACCTCCACTCCACTTGTCGCGACCAAGCCCGGCGAGAGTGCTCGTGCCAGACACCACTAAACATTCCTCTATTTACATCCATGAAAACTGTAGAACCAGCAAAAATTAGCACTTCTTGGAAGAGAATTTCGCTTTTTACATTTTTCCTACCCTTAATCTCCTCATATACTACAGTTAAATGTATATGTTTAAATAAATGAACGCATGGCTCCATTACTTTCGCCAGAAGTATAGACGATACAAAACGTGGATCCAGATTCTCATAATAAAGATTGAGTTCTCTCTTACAACTAAAATCCTTGGCTACGTTTCACTAAAACGAATAATTTTCCGTAATTTTTAAAACAAGTTTATTATCTAACGTACGAGAAATGTCAATTTATTTTTTTTTGGTGCACAATGAAGTAACCTGAAATACTTAAGCGTATTGAAGAGAACTTGAATTCATTTACATATATCAAACACTTCTGATTTCGTGAATTTATACTAGCACAGTTGTTACTCCACAAACAAATATCTTCGTGTGTGAGTGGCAAACCTTCCCAAAGCTTGAGACCTAAGGCCGTGTTGGAGCCGTAGAGTTAAGGAGGTTGATGATATGATGATTACAGGTTGACGTCAACTAGTAAGTGAGGAAGAAAGATATATTTAGCTGAATTGGCTTCGTGGATATTGTTTCTGGCTAGTTCCAAGAAATTTTGTGTAATGTTTTGCATTTCATTTCCCTCATTCCGCAAGTCAAATCTGAATATGAAGCATGGAGTTTCTGTTAGGCATTTTAGAAAGTACAATCATTAGTTTGGCTATTGCAGAAGTTTCAGCATCATAAATGCAGATTTAGAGGTAATGTGGACAGGCCAATTAGTGTGTAAGCAATATCCCTTATCGGTATTATCGGAGAAGTGGTGTTTTAAATAAATCTCGGGGTAATTATTGGGTTTTATGCGGTTGGTATAGGGAAGCTCCTTGCTGCAATAAATAGGTTAAGGTTTTTATATTTGCATGTTTGTTCTTTAATGCATTTTGGTGTGATTTATCGTGATCTGACTGGTTTTTCTTTGCAACTCCTATATGTAAGGAAATTAATCAATTCTTTACCAAATGGGCATGGCCTTTCCATATTTTCTATTGAATTGAGTTTTTCACAGGTTACTTCCTGGATTACCACAGCTATCGGGGATTTTTATAAGCTTACCTCTGACAGCTATAAATGAGGGTTTAGAATGCATACATATTCCACTGACATTTGCCAGTAGTCGGTCATATTAAATGTTCCTAACGCACGCTTTTTAATATGAAAGTTGGCAGTCAAACGTAAGTGAGGTTAGGTTGGATTAGGTTTGGTTTGATTAAAAAATTTAGTTTCCCATTGCTTTGACATGCGATATATTGACTTATCCAGTCAGAGCAGTGGTTGGTAAATGTGGCCAGTTGGAGAGATTGTCAGTAAACATTGCCGAGGGGGACCTGGCTTCTTCCTTAAATACCCGAAAACTGGTATATTTTGTCTTTTTCCAATCACTTCTTACAGTCACAGTGGAACAGTTAACCCTGTGAGGTTTCTGGGCCAGGCACATTATGTTTATGCTAAGCGTCAGCCTCTCTCAATATGACCCACATCTTCATGGCGCAATATTTTTTTTTATCCCTCTGTGAATGCACACCTTTCATGCTAGAATGTTGGTTCTGGTGTCATTTTAAAGCTGAATGGTTATACTTTATTGTATGTTCAAAATTGGTGAAAAAAGAAAATACAGTGTCAAAATGACGAGTTGAAGTTAGACGAAAACCAAAAATGTTATACCTTGCCATAGGAAAATATTCGGCAAAAAAAATAATAATAAAGATATGTAAATCTGGTTTAAACCATGCAAAACTACAGTAAATTACCTTTACAATGATATATATAGTTTGGTAATTTTTGCATTTTGTTGTGCGGTAAAGTGAAAGGAAAGAGATGCATAATTTTCTTTTAGTCTCGGTCGCATATTCACTTTGCAACTTTTTTTTTGATCGGTCAGTGCAAATACACTTTTTATGACAGAATTCTGGTTGTGGTGTTATTTTGAAGCTGAATTGTTGTACTTTATCGTAGTATGTTCCAAAAAGGAAAACAAACAAAAAGTCAGTGAAGAGTTGAAGTTAGGCAAAAACCAAAATTTTTATACCTTGCTGTAGAAAAATACCCACCAAGAATAAAGTGATAAAGAAACAAAGCCATGAGTCAGACCAGCTGTGCAGTACCTGGCACACATACAGCAGCCATTCCGTGACATCACGCAGGAGTCTCTTTGTTGTGATGCATAAATGTGATTTATGGTGAATATTTTACAAAAGTTTCTTAAAAATGACGCATCATCGGAATCTGTGAGGTTGTAGCTATTTGAAATGACAATCAAAATCGTCATCGGAATCTCAAAGGGTTAATTATCTGGGTTGCTTATGTTCCAAAATTATTTACCTTGAGATTGTTTGTTGAAATATAGCTAGGTGAAATCGCCATGCCCATTTGGTAAAGAACTACCAGAGATTATTGGAAATCTCCAAAACTGGCAGTACAGTCAATATTGTACTGAAAAATTATGTCCTTCAGACATAAACTGCATTTTTCACCAGCCATCTGAGGCAGTGTAACAACATTTTTCAGCCTTTTATGTTGGTTTACCTTATCATGCAGAAAATGCCCCAGCTCCACTGCCAGCTGTAGAAGCTGAGAAAACTTACATCTGTATTTTAGTTCAGTTTTTATGATTGATTATACAGACAAATGCCTGTTTTAATTAGACAGTTATGCATTGGTTTACACTGATGCAAAGTAGTGGACTGATGAATAAATTGAAAATATAATAGGTGCTAACATGGATCTCTGTATTTTTGGCACAAATAAATCATGATGTCTACAACTCACGCATTACTTTTTGTGAGTAATGGTTGGAATGTGGTATTACTTTCTAAACAAATGTTAATATAATTTTTGATAAACATATGGTTTAGTTTAAGCAGCAGAAATAGCTTACCGATTTACTTCTTTTCCCTGGTTGTTTTCTATATTTTTCTAATCATTTGTGTGATGGTAAATAATTGTTTACTGATTTTCTTTTCTTGTTTATGGCAATATCCATTCCACTTCAGTTGTGCCTGTTTCTCAAGAATAATGGCAGACTTTCTAAACACTGCTCAGATGAGCAGAAATTTTTTATTAGAACTGTATTACTGGTACTCTAACCCTACATATTCATAATCTAGCCTTTCCTATCTATCTATCTATCTATTGCCAGACGCCATGATCCCGTAAGGGGTGGCCATTTGACTTTGAGTTATTTGTTTTACGGGGAGGGGCACTAACCCTCCACCAACCCACTTGTTGACACATAGGGAGCACGTATGGTTTGGTTATATGGTTACGACCCAGCATTGTAAATGGTTTCTTGGCTTACAGGAAACCATTTGGCTTGTCACTCAATTTAAAGCCACCTTAAAGGAAAGAAAAGCAGTAAGAAGTGACAGGAAAGATGGGAGAAATAGGAAGAGAGGAGGGCAGGCACAGAAAAAGCATGATAAAGGCTAGGGAAAAAGTAGGCAGCACTACATCAAGTGAGTGGATGATGGTCGCCACCACCTACCACAAACAGCCTCCCTCCATCACTCCGCAAATTCACCAATTACTGTACTACTTTTCCTCTACTGCCTGAAGTCATGGCATCATGACCTTCAAGTGCATCTCCCCCAACAACCAAGGCCAAGTGGAAAATATTATCTTTAAAGGAGAAGCTTATTATGAATCGAGGATAGCAAGAATGGCCGGTCTTGCTCCCAACTGATGACAAAATACGAGCTTAAGAAGACAACTGTCCACAACATCCTCGAGTAAAGACAAGATTCAAGTTGCTTTTGCCAAGCTGGAGCATGGGCAGAGAGACAAGACGATATTTAAAACTAGGAAACAACTGTACCTCATGAGAGCCTGGAAGAAACTGTATGCAAGTGGTATTCGCAGCAGAGGAGTGAGTGTGTCCCTGTCCGTGATGTCGACTTGCAGCACACTACTGAGCATGATGTTCAACTTTAACATCAAGGGTCTGGTACCAATTAGTTCGTTATATTGAGGGTTTACTGTATAAGGAAGGTCAGCATTGCTGCCAAGAGATGCTCAGATATAATTTTACAGTACTGCACTGTATGTTTTTTCGGTAACAGAAGCATCGTTAATTATTCTGTATGTTTTTTGTCATTCTAGTTTATGTTCTTAAATAAGCAGTAGTACTTGACACAGTCCTTTCATTCTCCAGAGTAAAGGGAAAGTCTGATTCATAAATTAGACTCTGTATCTATCTATCTATCTATCTATCTATCTATCTATCTATCTATCTATTGCCAGATGCCTTAATCCCATAAGGGGTGACCACAAACAAATCACCACCATGTTGCTCTGTACCCCGCCATTTCAATGCCCTGCTCCCAGCTCACACCCCCTTCTCTCATATACCTCTCCACTCCATCTCATCCTTGGTCTCCCCCTCCCTCTCCACTCCATCCCTCCACCTCATCCTTGGTCTCCCCCTCCCTCTCCCCCTCTCCACTCCATCCCTCCATCTCATCCTTGGTCTCCCCCTTCCTCTCCCCCTCTCCACCCCACTTAAATACATTCTCCTCGTCAGTCTCTCACTCTCCATCCTCACCACATGGCCAAATCACCTTAATGTGTTCTTCCTAACACTTCCTATCACATCCACATCCACACCACAATGCTCCTTCACTTCCTCATTTGTCAGTCTGTCTCTCCATGTGACTCCACATGCTCCTCTCAAAGAACTCATTTCCACTGGTTGCACTCTTGACTTCTGTCCCTCCAACAAGGTCCAAGCTTCACTTCCATGTTCACTTCCCTGTTCCTTATCACTGCTTTCAAGGAACCAGCAACCTTCTTCCCTGCTGCACCCTTTCAGGCACCCTCTAAACTTCCATCCTTAGTTCATCACACTACCCAAGTACTTAAATGAACTCACATTCTCCATATCCTCCCCATCCAGTCTCACTGTACATTTACTGACTTCACTTCTCTCGAAGACCATCACTTGACTCTTCCCTACATTCACCTTTAAATTCTTTCTTACACACACTTCCAAATTCATCTACCAAGCCTTGCAGCTCCCCTTTGTCTTCACTTAACACGACAGTATCATCTGCAAACAACAGTACATGGAATTTCCAAACACTGCCCTCTCGCACTAGGGCCGCTCCAACATCTACTGCCCTACCTTGTATGTCTTTAATAACCTCATCCATATACAGATCAAGCAGCCATGGAGACATGACACATCCTTGTTTCAATCCGACCTTCAAATGGAAAAGTTCACTCAGTTCACCATCCACACCCACTGCAGCCTTAGCACCCTCATACATACTCTTCACGGCCTTCAACAGCTTCCCATCCACTCCATATATTCTTAATACTTTCCACAATCCTTGTTTATCCACCCTGTCATAAGCTTTCTCCAAATCCATGAAGGCTGCATGCAACTTCTTTCCCTTCTGTAGAAACTTTTCTACTAACGATCTGAGGATGAATGTCTGATCTACACAGCCTCTTCCCTTTGTAAAACCTCCCTGTTCTTCTCCAACTAATTCCTCTGTTATTTCCCAAACTCTGCCAATAAGTATCCTCCCATATACTTTTCCTTTTACACTAAGAAGGCAAATGCTCCTATGATTACCACACACATCTTTTTCCCCTTTTCCTTTGTACAGGGGAATAATTATATCTGACTTCCAATCCTCCGGGACTCTACCTTACTCCCAGGCCAATCTGCATATCTTCCACATCTATTCTATTACTATCTCTCCCCCGTACTTCAGCATTTCACCACACACTCCATCAATTTCTGGGGCTTTCCCCATTTTAACTTTCTCCATTGCTTCCACAACTTCCATCCTACTTATTTCTTCCTCACATCCTTCCTTCTCCCAGCCATTCCCCAGCCACTTATACTTGCATTACTTTCATTCTCTACAGTATGTTCAACAATTCATTAAAGTGTTCTCTCCATCTGTTCACTTCTTCTCCCTTCTCTACTAGTAATCTACCATTTTTATCTTTCACTCCCCAGCTAACTTCTTTGGCACCCTGTCTAACTCTATTTACCTCTTTCCAGAACATTTTCTTACATTCCCTCCACCCTGTATCTGATTGGTTAAAATCCTAAACCCATGAAACCAACTCGTTCCATTCTAAATAGCCAACATTTCTCTGGCCACTGGAGTCCTGGTAGTTACTGGTAATATGTTATAATTCCAACTGAGATCATTGAGATGGTTGCCTCTGATGACTGTGTAAAACGTAGCTATAATATTTATTTACCTGTGCCCTCCACTTTTTATAGTGGAGTGCATTGGAACAGGGAGCCAACTATGTGCTGGCTCATGTAAGCTCACAGAAATTAGGAATGATGAAGAAAGGTTGAACGTATGAACATGGGTTTGTAGTAGAGTCACAGATCAGTTTACCTTATTTCATCCTGCCTCCTTTGCATTATTCAGACTTAACCTTGGCATCATTTGAGGCTAACTTGCCATCCTTTAAACTTATCATCCAATTTAAGGGAAACGAATTAATCCCTCGAGCTAGACCTTGTTAAATCATATAGCCCTGCTAGGGTGACAGGAGAACGCTACCTCTCCCAGCAAGGCAGCTGCCTGGGCGGGGCGCGAACTCTCGGCCTCGCGGTCTCGAATCAAACGCTCTACCACTGAGCCACCATGCTCCCTATTTGAAGAGAAAGGAAATTGAGAAATCATCCATACCAAACATAACTGAAAGTCACATTTTTCAAACCAAACTTTCATGTCCTATGAACCTAAACTTGGCATTTCACTGTTCTGACTTTATTACGGTATCTGTTATTCCACCTATCTTTTATTTTTCTTCTGTCATTATTTTTCTTGTTTCCCCCGGGCTTCTATGCTCCTCTGTGGGGCAACATAGGATTGGATGATGGATGGATGGATTCCTTTAAAGAAGTGAAAGTGAACAGGCGTATTGTTTAAGCAGAACCTTTGGTTATTTTTCTATATTTTTTCATGAAGAATTCCATAATAATTCTTAATATAGCTACTTTCATCCATAATAATTCTTAATGTAGCTACTTTCAACAAGTAAGAATTGTTTCTATTTTCATTAATTCTGTTGCATTACAGGAAATTTTCCAGAATATGTAAATGGAAAGGTTCATTTACTGTTTAGTGCATTTATGTGACATTGATACTGATTAAGTTTTTTTTTTTTTTTTTTTTTCCTTTCTGAACCTCATCTTTGAGTGGGCAAAGAGGTCAGGATGATTACAGTGGTTTCGATGATGATCATGATGATAATATAAGTGATGATGTTGCAGGTCAGGTAGTATGGCTCTACCAGCGGAGACATCACCCACCTCCACGTGGCCACTGCCGCCCACACAGTACATCAACCTCTATACAGACGACAACATCAGACGAGGGCGCGCACCCAAGCCACCTCACCCAATACACAATGAATACACTATGTTTGGGGTTCCATTCAATGCTGATGATGCAATTATTAGACCACTTGAGTCACAGGTTGGTGTGAAATTTTGTTGTGATTAGTTTTAAATGGTTTTCATTTAGCCAAACCTGCATATATCTAACTCTCGTCCAATTGCTTTAACATCCTGTATCTCAAAAGTTTTCGAGTCAATTCTTAACAGAAAAATCTTAAAGCATCTTTCCTGTCACAACCTTCTTTCTGATCGTCAGTATGGGTTCCGTCAGGGACGCTCCACTGACGATCGTCTCACCTACCTTTCAGAATCCTTGTCATCCTCCTTTCGGGACATTGGCGAAGGCTTTGCCATTGCACTTGACATCTCAAAGGCTTTCGATCGAGTCTGGCATAAATCTTTAATTTCCAAACTGCCGTTTTACGGTTTCTGTCCTTCTATCTGTGCCTTCATCTCTAGCGTCCTTTCTGGTCGTTCTATAGCCGCAGTTGTAGACAGCCATCGTTCTTCTCCTAGACCTATCAACAGTGGCGGTCCTCAGGGCTCTGTCCTATCACCAACTCTCTTCCTTTTATGGCACACCTAATGTCTGACTTGGCTCGCATCTCTGGTTGGGGTAAAAATAATCTTGTTATTTGTTATTTTTAATGCATCAAAAACTCAGTTCTTACACTTATCAACCTGACAAAATCTTCCTCAGGATTACCCACTAATTTTTAATAATGTCCAGCTCAGTCCTGCATCATCCTTGAACATGCTTGGGGTTTCATTCTCTCGGGATTTGTCTTGGAATGAACATTTTTCATCTCTTGTGAAATCTGCTTCCAAGAGATTAGGTGTGCTAAGCCGATTCCGAACTTTCTTTACCCCTGCACAGTTCTTGACTTTGTACACGGGTTTTATTCGCCCGTGTATGGAGTACAACTCTCATGTGTGGGGAGGCTCCCCACATGCAGCTCTTCTCAATAGGGTAGAGTCAAAAGCTTTTCGTCTCATTAACTCCCCTCCTCTTACTGATTCCCTTCATTCTTTGTCTCTTCGCCGCACTGTTGCATCTTTTATCTCTCTTCTATCGCTACTTCAACAGTCACTGTTCTTCTGAACTGTCTGCTTGCATCCCTCCACCTCTACGATGGGCACGTAGTACCCGTCTAGCAACAAACTCTCATCCCTTTTCTGTCCAACTCTCTAATGCAAGAGTTAACCGTTACTCCCAGTCCTTCATTTGTGCAACTGGTCAACTCTGGAACTGTCTTCCTCTGTCTGTGTTTCCTACTTCCTATGATCTCCAGTCTTTCAAGCGCAGTGTGTCCAGGCATCTCGAAATGAACGGATCTTGAATTTGGCTCTCTTTTGTATTGTTTTTG
>JAGKTI010009769.1:0-16063 GCA_018397915.1 Birgus latro
GCCACTTCTTTGATCACTGGAGACTTTTAACCCAGTAGGGGCAATTGACTGGGCCAGCTGCAGGGCAGAGATAACAGAGTTGACCCCCTCGTCTGATGATCACAGAGTTGACCCCCTCGTCTCACGATCACTAGCTTTGTCTCCAGAGGTCATTATGTTTAGCGTTTATGTATAAAAATATGTTTCTCTTCCAAGCCTTGAAAATGTAATTTACTGTACCCATATTTCATTCAAAGTCTTTCACTGTGTAACTCAAAAACTATTGTATGTCATTTGTAATCATAGTTCACAGATGGTATACCATACAGTCACCACCTTAAGCTATGGAAGCTGATGTAAAAGTCACAATCATATCATTTATAAAGGCTCCAACATGCTTGCATATGTCAGCCTTGATCACTTAACCCTTTCACGTACCAGTGACGGGGTGGGCAGTCGTTCATTTGTCAACCTCTGACGTCAGTATGACGACTTTGCCTGTCATTTTATGTAATCTCTAAAGAAAAATTTAAGGAGTCGTCATTTTTGTTGAATGACGGGCAAAAGTGGGCGGAGCTAAGCCTGCCACAGCTGGAGCGTGCGTGCTCACTTGGTTAGTCGGCTCAGTGTTGTATGAGGGTCCTTGCAGGTAGGATGTACACTTCTTGACCTCCAGCCAAACACTTATGCTCTCTTTTCTCTCGTAATTTACGGCGTTATTATTGAAAAAAATACAACAAATAATGCATTATTAGAAAGGAAATTTATTCTGTTACATATTGAAGCAAAAAATATCATTATATCTTGAATAGTTTTTTTGGGGGGCAAATATTGTTTTAACGGAAAGTGTAAAACTTTAGCTTGTCAGCTAACTTCTGCTCACTTTTTTTTGCATTTTATTTTAAATATATTGCTGTTTTGAACAATGTATGACAGAGCAAAACTCTTCACCTTCAAAATGAGACCAAAGTGGCCTTTCTACGATGAATAGTAACTTTCCTACGAACGTTAGAAGTAAACTATCTCTACGCGACTGTTGTGAAAGCTCTTGAGCGACAGTTGCGCACCACAGCCAGAATTTGCGCGCACCCCTTTAAGGGAAAGGGTTAATGGCATCTCTCCACACTACTCACTCTCTGGCAGCCTCTCTATTCAGTCTCTTATCTCTGAGGTCACACTTTATGACCTCGTCCCAGGTCTTTTTTGGTCTGTCTCTTGCAATGCTAACCTTGACAATCACATCTCTTCTGCACCCACACCCAGTTGCCATCTTCTATTATCTGAACATACCCAACCCATCACAGTCTACCCTTCCTCATCACAGCACAGCTACATTTCCCATCCTTACTCTCAACTCTTCAATTGCAATTCTAACTCCCCCTCCCCCACTGCAGGCCTCCCATTCAAAGATGCACTACACATCCATCTAATTATTGTTATTTCTGTTCATTTGAACCAACAAATATCTTTTTCCTTTACTCCCCAGGTCTCACTACCATACAGCATCACACTCCTAACAGATGCTGAATACAAGAATCTCAGCATGAAAGGAGAGCCTTCTCAGTGTTAGGTAAAGCAAGAGCCCCCTGAACATCCTCCAACCACTCCTTACCCTAGCCACAGAGCTAGCGCCAGCCCCACCTTCAGCACATAACATGTTTCCCAAACAACAAAAGCCCTCCACATATCAAGAGACTGTCCAACAAAATCAACCCATTTCTGCCTGTCAGTATCTGTATTCTCTCCCCAACACACCACACACACGAAATCAGCATTATTTTCCGGCCTACCTCTGATGCCACAATATCTCTTATGAACCCACATATCATAAACACTGCACAGGTTGGAATTACCTCCCACACAACTGTACATAGCAAAGTGCACATGACCACACTCGCTCTGCTTCGACAGTACTGTACTGCCATCAGCCTTACATATCATCTTTTTTGTTTTATCCTCATTTACTCTCAAACTGGTGTTCCTCGTTCTGTCTCTTTACTTCCTAAATCTTTCCTTCACCTCCCTTTCATTCTCTGTATTCAACATAGTCATCAGCATACACCATCTCCCTTAAGAGTCCATTTCTGAAGTCATGTGAGAGAGCTTCAGCCACCATGACAAATGAGAAGGGACTCAAGGTTGACTTCTGATGTATGCCAACATTTACTGAAAACTCATAACTCATATCTCCATTCACTCTCACCTGGGTGCAAGCACCCACAAACATAGCCATAACCACTCTCACCAGTCACTCCTTGATCCCAAGCGTCCTCATTGCCCACTTCACCACCTCCCTGGGGACCCTGTCCAAGGCCTCTCCAAATCAGCAGAAGCAAAGTAAAGCTCCCCATTTTTCTTGTATATTTTTTCAGAAGTTGTCAGATAATGAATATGACATCAGTGGTCTCTTTGCCTGGCATAAACCCTTCTCCAGTTTAATATTTAATCCATGATTCACTCGTTTTGATACAAGTCAGAAGTAAAAATGAATATGACATCAGTGGTCTCTTTGCCTGACATAAACCCATCTCCTGTTTAATGTTTAGTCCATGATTCACCCATTTTGGTACAAGTCAGAAGTAAAAAAACAGTGTCTTGCACTCACATAAATAATTGAATAATGGTAATATTGGCACAGTGGTGATAAGAGACCAGCCTAGGCCAGCATCCCTTCTGTAGGGTATGTGATGTGACCTATCACATGGCTGTAAAAATAATTTTGCCTATTTAATCCATAATGCATTCATTCTATATATATCAGAGTTCAAGAAATAATGTCTTAACTAATTGAATGCACATTATATGCCAAAACTGTGGCACAGTCAAGATACAAAGAAAAGGCTAGGGTAGCATCCCTACCACAGAGTGTGGCATGTCACATGACCTGTATTTTCCACAAGTATTTCACACAATATGGGCATTTTGTACCTTCTTTTCCCATACAGTAACATGCATGAGGAGTGGGACAAGGTGCACAGGTTTTCCAGAGGAATGCAGAAGAGGAGGAGGAGGAGAAGCAGAATAGAGACAGTTTAGAGAGAGAGAGAGAGAGTATCGTCTAGTGACCAAGAATGTCCAGTTTTAGAAAAGTTTCAGAACTAACTATGCTATTATTACACAGATCTTTCTAGGGCTACCTATGGTATTACTGTATATGCTTTTGCTTAGAGCCTGTATGTTTCCAGAGCTGCCTGTTGTGGAGTGGTGCTATGCAGTTTTGATGTGATTGTTTCACTTAGGAACTACTGTATCAAAATACTGGCTGTCTTTCACATTAATCATCCTCCCATGATATACCTTGCATAATATTGGCAAAGTTATATCAGACTCCACTTTGACACTGACAGTCGCCTATGGCATTGTCAACTTTTCAATCTGTTTTCCTCATTTATCATTATTCATTACGACATCATCTGAAATGTACATCAGGGACAGTTACAGCATTGGCAGTTCACTCATTACTCCAGACAGATCACAGTAGAAGCAGGGAAAGTGAGGGTGTATTCTGTCAATGACTTTGTGCAATCAGCATGAGTGAACAGGGTGAACAACTGTGTATTGGTGGCGGGCTTGCTGGGTGCACAAAACAGCCATAACTATCAGCTGATGATCACAATGTTCCCCACTAGGACAGTAACATTGTGCACAGTGGGTAGTGTGCTGATCATGACTCTTCTCCACCATGGCAGTCATTAAGCAGGAGATGGTCAATTGTTTACCGGAAAGGGTTTTTAAAAACTGATCATTAAAGCAATATGTAACATACAAGAAGATCATGAACTGAAAGGGTGCCTGTACAGTACTCATTGCAAAATAACAACACAAATATGCTGAATGATAATTCTGGGTCCCATGCCAAATTGAGAAAATGAAAATTTTGGCTGCTGGCTAGCTTACCTGTCTGTAATCTGCATAAAAATTTATGGAAAATTTCAAAGAAATTTAATAAACCCAGTGGAATTGACAACACAGCTGGCCTTGGCCAAATGGTAGAGCCATGATGAATCCAACACCTCATCAATACTCATTTCAGTGGGAATATATAAGGTTTTAAACCAGAATCGTAGGTGTTCCTGTGGCTTCTTGAAGAAGATTGATGGATTTTTTGCAATGCAAAAAATAAATGAATAAGTAAATAAATACTACATACTAAAGATGTGTTTATGCTTATTTGTTTTAGTAGCCCAAACTTATTTATTGTTGGCTTGCAAATTTTCGGTGGATCTACAAAAGTGACAGGATAATATACAAGTCATGAGAGTGAAAGGGTCTGCAATGCCAGAGTTGATTGCAGATATGACATAAAAAATATTTTACACTAGAGAAGAAGTGAATATGATGTCCTCATTAACATAAACTCTTAAAAGATTTTTGAGTTACATACAGTAGGTAGTTTAAATTTTTTTCTTTCCTACATGAGAAGTATTCATTATCACACCACACCATGCAACAGAGCAGGAAAAGTAAATCAGTAATTCACTAGATAATTAGAGCAAACATTTAGTTTATACTGTATAATGTCCAAAAGAATACTGTGAGAAAACATTTTTCTTAAAGGTAACTCAAGATATTTCCTAGCTGGTCATAATTACAGAAGACTAGTATAAATATAGAGGAGTCATGCATGTAGGCTTAGATAACAAAATACAGTTCACACTGCAGTATGGTTATAGATAGGAGCTGTAGTTGCCATCTAACCCAAAAATCCACTATACCTGCTCTTTGTCAAACAGGGTACTGCAAGTGACTTGGTGGTGCAGGTAGTGCTGATTGCAGAGAGTATGCGACTCCAGGCCATGATGGCAACATATGGCATCCAGACTCAGGTGGGTATTGACCCAAGGTGAAATGATATTTACGTCTGTGTCTTAATTTGCATCTGTCTGTTTTATGTTCCATACTTGGAACTCCTCTCAGAATATGGTCTTAACAAAAGTTTCCAGGCTGCAATTCTCTCCATGCCCTATTTTTCATCTCTTAGTTGCTCTGTTCTTTGTCTGTAGATGGAGTTCACCCCAGTATTAACTCTTGCTTCATTTACTGTCTGTATCAGTAATTTTGCATTCTCTTTATATATTCATACTGCCATACTGTTGCGTGTTTATCTTCATTGACTCCAGTACACATTACAGCGTACCTGCTTCTGATGCTTCTGTACAAGATGCTCCAGTATTGTTTACTGTTTGCTCATCCATCCATCCATCATCCAATTCCTACATTTCCCCATGATGAGCGTAGAAGCCCGGGGCTAGGCAATTTGGTCCTGACATTTAAGATGAAAGTGACGAACCTCACTCATCTCTGAGTGGTAGTACGTGAGCAATAACCCCAACCACCCCTTGGATATAAACCTTCACTGGCTCAATTCGATTGGAGCACTGTAATTACCCACTAAACCACCAGATTCCATAAAATGATTATATGGTTACCACCCAGCATACTAAATGGTTTCCTGGTGTACAGGAAACCATTAGGCTTGTCAGTCAGTGTAGAGTCACCCATAGGCAGAAGGAAGAGAAAGAATGAAGGAAAGAAAGACAGAAGAGGGAGTGTAAAGTCACCTGTAGGCAGAAGGACGAGGAAAGAGTGAAGTAAAGAAAGACAGAAGAGGAGGGAGGAGAGGGAAGGGCAGACACCCGAGAGCAGCACTACATCGAGTGAGTTGATGGTGATTGCCCCCACCTACCACCTGATTTATAATTTATAGTCCGGTTGGGAGAAAAAAAAAAAATCAGGGTGCATGAACTGTGGCTAGGCTACCATACTGTAATACATTTAGTGGTAAGTGACCAGCTTACTCACCTCTAAGGTTGCATTCATACCAAGTGCTTGGTGCTTGCTGGCGTGGTCATAGACAGGATGGTGCATTTAAATGATCCTACCAGAATCAGGGAATTGTGATGGTCACCTGCAAAATGTATGCATAATAACTCAGTAATTATTCCATTATCTCATAATTTATATCTTGAGAAAGATATTCATCCATGAACATAACCTGTCACTATAGTCATGGCACACGACTCTGAGGTTGTTGTTATCATACCCTGGCAACCTACCTTTCAAATTTGCATCCAATTTCGTATCACATTATACACAAATCATATTATTGTGCACGAATATGTTATACATATTATACACAAATCACATGCATCTCATATTGTACACGAAATCAGAAGCACTGTTGAGGGGTAGGTTGCCAGGGCACGATAATAACAACCTCAGAGTCTCGTGCTGCAACTATAGTTATGGCTTTCCCATTGTAGGAAAGAGCAGTGCAGTGCAATAAATCATATTATAATAAGAGTCACTGTGATCAGTGGTGAAGAAATATTGCAAGCAACTGTACTATATTCTTTACCTCTTTTGTTACTTTACTTTTTAATGTTACTTTTAGAGTATGGTAGTTAATGAAGACTATATCTACCTCCTCCATACTTTATCTTAGATGTACAGGTAAAACTACGTATTGTGTAGACACATCAAGTATAAACTGAGTAAATATGTCACCATGCTGGAGTTAATAACAAAGGAGACTACAGCACTATTGTTATACAGTGTACTATTTTACTTTGTAGGTAGAGTGTGTACCTAAAATTCTTACTAGACACTCCCTCTCTCTTCCACTGCAGTGCAGTAAATGCTGTGTCACTGTGTTTAGTATGGGATGCATTCCAGGTAAAGGATATGAGTGACACATCATTGCAAGCAACTCAGTATCCATTTTATGCCACTGCTCATCTGTGGTTCAAGCTTGAAAAATTAGCATCCAACTCTTGCTGCTTGATCCTGCATTAGGCCACGTTTTCACTCTTGCCTGCCAGTGTCTAGCATGAGTTACAGTGATGCAGATCCCTCCCTGACACCCACCTGTGCCAGCAGGCTCTCACTGTGGACATGATCTAAGGAACTGAACCCTTCTCTATGGACAGATTATCATTTCAGAAGAAGCTCTCTAGTGGTAGGTGGTGGCTACCATCATGTACTCATTTGATGTAGTGCTGCCTACTTCTTTCTTAACCTTTATCATTCTTTTTCTGTGCCTGCCCTCCTCTCTTCCTGTTTCTCCCATCTTTCCTGTCACTTCTTATTACTTTTCTTTCCTTTACAGGTGGCTTTACATTGAGTGACAAGCCAAATGGTTTTCTGTAAGCCAAAAAACTATTTACAGCCCTTGGTGGTAAACGTATAACCAAACCATACGTGTTCCCTACGTGTCAACAAGTGGGTTGGTGGAGGGTTAGTGCCCCTCCCTGTAAAATAAATAACTCAGAGTCAAATGGCCACCCCTTATGGGATTATGGCGTCTGGCGATAGATAGATGGGTAGAAGCGCTCTAACTACTCACTCAACAGTTGCTTTTTGTTATTAAGATTTTCCTAGTTCCTTGTATCTTTTGACCATTCTCCTTCTTCTCTTTCTTGTGGGCTTGAGGGATGCAGCCAAAATAATGGCCCAGTGCCCTTCCAATGCAGATTGAGTAGGGCTTCATGTTATATGCGGGAGAGCTGCCTAGATTAATGGATAAAGTACTGTACGACTCTTTGTCACAACTAAGAATCCCCATTACCCCCTCCCAGGAGGATGTGGAGAGACAAGTTGAAAACTCCCAGAGGTGCCAGACAGTCACTCAAATATGTGTGAAGGGAGTGGAACCTAGGGCACCATAACATGAAATGTTCAATGGTTTTTTCAACCCGGGGACACCATTTGCACCAAGGGTGCTCTGTCATACCCAGACGATACAGGTGACCTGCGAGACCATCCCAACCATAACCTGGTGATGGCAACGTGAACATCCCGACAGGGATGGCGAGCCCACGGGTGTGCAAAGGAATCAGAATGAAAACTCCCCAGGTGGGAGGCAGGGAGATTGGTTGCAAGAAGTGGATTTTGATAGGACATGCAAGCACTGTGTGTGTGAAGTTAGGAAATGCAGCAGTATCAGGTGCCAGATATACCAATGTATTGGAGGTCAGTGCCTGCCTTGCTGCTGCATCTGCAGTTTCATTGCTATGGATGCCTACATGCAAGGGAATCTGTTGAAGCTGGAAGTGCCAGGGAGGAGTAGCAAGGGGAAAGAGGTGCTTCAAAATAGCATGGACATGAATCATAAGACAATCTGAGAGGAGGAGGGTAAGTGAGGCCTCATAGTCAGTACAGTATATAAAGTCACCGGTTCGGGTTGGAGGAAGATCTGAATAAACTCAAAAGCCTGGAGGATGGCTAGGAGTTCCGTAGTTAGGGCATCATACTGACCATTGAACGACCAAGTTTGGCACAAGGAAAGGTTCTCAAAGTAGGCCACTGAGGCAAATGGAAATTGAGGGGAGTGGGACCCATCCATGTGCACTCTAAAGGAGTCTGTATGAAAAGAGGAGTCCATGCTAAGGAAGAGCTGCCATGCCAAGACTGCATCTGCTGACTTAGGAATGGTGTAGGGAAGTAGGGGGAGGTAAATGTAGTTTATAAAAGTCGTGCACTCTCAGCTGGAATATTGCTCACCCTTGTGGAATGGGTGTGGAAAGGTTGCAGTAAAACAACTAGACAAAATTCAGAAGAAGGCTGTTAGAATTATAAATAACCCTGCTATTACAAATAAACTACCTCCCATACAGGTAAGAAGGAATATTGCCTCCCTTGCATTATTTTACATATACTTTTATGGCAAGTGCTCAGAAGAAATTGCATCCATTGTGCCACCTCTCCATGCCTTCCCCTGTGTTACATGAACATTTTGTAGCGCTGATGACTAGAATGTCACACTGCCGTATTGCAGAACTTCCACCTATCTGAAACCTTTTACTCCCAGAACTGCATCTCTTTGGAACTGGCTCCCCCAGAGTTGTTTCTCTCTGAACTTCAACCTACAGCTGTTAAAGTCTAACCATTACCGATTTTTTTTATAAATGGAGGACACCAGTAATCTGGTGTATGGATTATTTTTTTTTATTCATTTGCTTTTCTTTCTTCTTTTATATTATTAAAAAAAAGGGGGGGTGGGAGAAGGGTCACTGTGGTAAGCCTAGGAAGATCGAGAGATTGGGTGTGGCAGGCCTGGATGCTGCGGAGAATGATTGGTAACAGCACTTATAGCCAGTCTGGGGGCTGGCAAAGGACCATGGGGAGGCAGTAAAGGAAGGAGACCGAGTGACTGGAGAGAAGGGCTGAAATGTGATGGAGGAGCCGACAGCTTTGATCATTCTTTTTCACTCTTGTGTTCAGGTCACTTCACTTTATTATTCTGGCAGTCATGCCAGGTGACATTTATGCTAGCATGATGCTGTTAGGTATTAAATGAATGTGCATATTTATTTTTGTTCATTTATTTGAATTTTGTTTCTCATGTTCTGTTGACTGATCAGGATATACCTTTTCCCTGCAGCCTTTCAGGGAATAGCAACACAGTACAGTCTGACACTGTAAATAATTTTAATATCTTTGGCAGACACCACATGAGGTTGAACCAGTACAGATCTGGCCACCACGGGAGCTAGTGAAGGTGTACCAGAACTTAGGAGTGAGCCAGAAGCTGGGACTTCGTGGTCGACCCACCAGACCTATCGGAGCTCTGGGCACCAGCAAGGTGATCTCATAAGTCATGTACAGTATATGTCAATAGAATTATCTTTTGTCATTTTGTTTCAGAACTTGTCTGTATGGATACTGTGTATTGTATATGAAGTACAGGCATACCCCGGTTTAACGATGTAATTGGTTAAATAAAAACCCATCGCTAGATGGGGTATCATATCTCGATGTAGATTTAACATGTAAAGTATAGGGATGCTTTATTGAGCCTTGGGTTTCCCCTCCATCCAAGTCCTAAACCCACCCAAAAGAGTCCAAAAACAAGTTTAAAGCCAATCTAAATGGCCTGACGGCTGTAAAAGAAGCTAACCTAAGCCTTAAACCAGTGCCCATCTCACTTGTACTCAGTCAAAGTCACTGGAGAATGCGATCTCCGACTCGTATTCAAACTTTGTAGAGAAGAAGCAGCAACATTGTATACAATCCCACCATTAGACGGTCCCAGGACAATTAAATAAACATCTGTTATGCATAACAGTAATGTATGAATGATGCAGAGTCGTCTAAGGTACAAATTGTTGTGACGGAAAATCATTGATGTTTTGACAGGAAATTCTCATGATGGGGAATGTGATCGTTATGTGATCGAGAAAGCCTTTTCAGTGGTGTTATTTTTGTTATCTGGTTGCTGAGCTCCTTTATTTTCTTCTTTCTTGTTTTCCAACATTTATTTTGAAATTCCTTTGTATCTTTAAAGCATTTTCCCTTGAACAGCCTAAATGTAAACACATGATTTATCGATTGATGATGCGATCAGGATAGCCTGTTCAAAGGCCCCTCTTTATGTTGTTTTTGGTACTCTTCTGGTCGCTGGGCTCCTTTATTTTCTTCATTCTTATTTTCCAACATTTATTTAAAAATTCCTTTGTATTTTCAAAGCGTTTTCCCTTAACCCGCTGAGCCCCACCGACGTACAATGCACGTCACTACTTTTTTCTGCAGACAGACCCACTGACGTGCATCGTACGTCTCTCAATTCCAAGGCCCATCGTGTGCACATTTTTCAACATTCGCGGGTGATTTTTGGTAGGCATATGTGGGAGACCTTCCTCTAACCTGCTGTCAAGTGGGGATACTGCCTGGCCCCACCTGACCCCCCCCTCCTTCCTCCCCACACTGGGCAATTCACCTGTTAGCAGTAACCTGGCCAGTAAAGATATGTTGCCCCACGGTCTCTCCAATGACGAAATTCGTGGTGAAAGTGATTCCTGAGGTGGAGGACAAGGAAACAAAGAAGCTAGAGGTAGGTGGTAATGTCGTAAAGGAAGGTGCCATATGCTGGGGTTTTCGGTGAGTGAACAATGCTTTTATCGCCTATATTATTGTGTGAAAACCAGTATAGACTTGTACTACACACAAATTCGTACCAAATAAATAAATAAATACGTAATTTAAAGCGCCTTGAATTAGTTAACACTTCCATAATTCGCTTTCTTTAGCCAGGTGCCCTGAAAAAGAAGGAAAACGTAAGGCTGAATGACACCTGCATCAATATTTTTAAGCTCAGGAGGGCGATTTCTCTATGAATTTTTGATGTTTCTCACCAAAAGCGGAGGTTTGAGAAAAAAAAAAAAAAAGTTGAAAATCGGTCGGGTTCTGAAGGTGTTTCGTAAAAAATTGGTCAGGACTGGGCGGGTTAAACAACCATAATGTAAGTACATGATTTATCAGTCAGCAATGCAATCAGGATAGCCTTTTCAACAGCCCCTTCTTATGTCTTTTTAGCCACTATTCTGATTGCTGAGCTCCTTTGTTTTCTTCTCTCTTATTTTCCAACATTTATTTAGAAATTCCTTTGTATTTTCGAAGCATTTTTCCTTGAACATCCCAAGTGTAAACACATGATTTATCAGTGTCACAGTTTTCATCAGTGCATGAAATATTTACTCTCTAAGGGTTTCTTTCTGTCTATCTATTGCCAGATGCCTGAATCGCATAAAGGGTGGCCACAAACAAATTGCCTCCATGTCACTCTGTCCCCTGTCATTTCATTGCCCTGCTCCTAGCTCACACCCCCTCTCTCATATACTTCTCCACTCCATCCCTCCATCTCATCCTTGGCCTCCCCATCCCTCTCCCCCCCCTCCACCTCACTCACATACACTCTCCTAGTCAGTCTCTCAAATTCCATTCTCTCCACATGGCCAAACCACTTCAGTGTGTTTCTCTTAATGCTTCCTATCACATCCACATGCACACCACAATGCTTCTTCACTTACTCATTTGTCAGTCTGTCTCTCCATGCGACTCCACATGCTCCTGTCAAATAACTCATTTCCACTGCAGTCACTCTTGATTTCTGTCCCTCCAACAAGGTCCAAGCTTCACTTCCATACGTTAGAGTTGGTATCACAATACTGTCATGTAACAACTTTTTCACTTCCATGCTCACTTCCCTGTTTCTTATCACAGCTTTCAAGGAACCAGCAACTTTTCTTCCTTGTTGTGCCCTTTCAAGCACTTCACCCTCTAAACTTCCATCCTTACTCATCACACTACCCGAGTACTTAAATGTACTCACATTTTCCATTTCCTCCTCATCCAACCTCACTGTACATTCACTGACATCACTTCTCTCAAAGACCATAACTTTACTCTTCCCTACATTCGCCTTAAGATTCTATTTCTCACACACTCTCCCAAACTCATCCACCAACCCTTGCAGTTCTCCTTTGTCTTCACTTAACAACACAGTATCATCTGCAAACAGCAGTACAGAGAGTTTCCAAACACTACCCTCTCTAACTAGGGCCACTTCAATATCCACTGCCCTACCTTTTATTCATTTATTACCCCATACATATACAGATTGAACAAGCATGGAGACATGACACATCCTTGTTTCAATCCAACCTTCAGATATAACAATTCACTCAGTTCACTGTCCACACACACACTGCTGCCTTAGCACCCTCATACATACTCTTCACGGCCTTCAACAACTTCCCATGTACTCCATTTATTCTTAATACTTTCCTAAATCCTCGTCTATCCACCTGGTCATATGCTTTCTCCAAATCCATGAAGGCTGCATGCAACTTCTTTCCCTTCTCAAGAAACTTTTCCACTAAAGATCTAAGAATGAATATCTGATCTACACAACCCTTCCCTTCCTAAAACCTCCCTGTTCTTCTCCAACTAATTCCTCTGTTATTTCCCTAACTCTGTCAGTAAGTATCCTACCATATACTTTTCCTATTACACTAAGAAGACAAATGCCCCTATGATTACCACACACTCTTTACTTCTTTTTCCCCTTTTCCTTTGTACAGGGGAATAATTATACCTGACTTCCAATCCTCTCGGACTCTACCTTCCTTCCAGGCCAATCTGCACATCTTCCACATCCATTGTACTACTATCTCTCCCTCCATGCTTAAGCATTTCACCACACACTCCATCAGTTCCTGGGGCTTTCCCCATTATTACTTTCTTCATTGCTTCCACAACTTCCATCCTACTGATTTCTTCCTCTCTTCTCACATCTCTCCTCCCAGCCATTCCCCATCCACTTATACTTGCATTACTTTCATTCTCTATATTAACAATTCCTTAAAGTGATCTCTCCATCTGCTCACTTTTTCTCCCTTCTCCACTAGTAATCTACCATTTTTACCTTTCACTTCCCAGCTAACTTCTTTGGCACTGTGTCTAATGTTTATTTAAAATTATTATTATGTATTCCATGATAAGTTAAGTAACAGTTCAGTGGTCAAACACAAAATAGCCTTTGTTGAGTCGCCTAGTTGTCCACACTGTTTTGTACCTTGTCTGATGGGCGAGAATCCATACCCCAAATGACAGTGTACACTGCACCCATGACTAAAACACGTTACTCTAAGTCTAAAAACAGTTTATAAATCAACCCAAACACAAAATGGTAAAAAAAACACACACACACACACAATACCGGGGGTAAGCCTACGATAGGCAGGGTAGAGTGGTATTTCTACCCTATCACTATTCCAGAGTATCGCATCTAGGGGTATCGTAAATTGGGGTTTGCCAGTACTGTGTTGTAGTCCATGCTATGCTGTTTCAATTTGTCAGTTTACACTCTACAGTATATCCAATCTCTTAAGGCCCCATCAAGTGTACTGTAGAGGACTGGGGCTAATTAACGGTCTGTAAGGAATAAAGGATTTTTTTTACATTGCAGAAACGTTTTCTTAATTTTGTATGAGTTAGTGGTATTTACTTTATGCTTACCTCTGATGTATTCCACAGATCTACCGAGTATGTGGCCAAACAGTTTTGTGCTATCCATTGGTGTTTGAAGTAAGCGATTTTTACCTCTCACATGACATGGCACTTCTCATTGATGACATAAAGACAGAACTCCACTTCGTTGGCAAGTACTGGAGGCTGTCAGGCCGACCCACAGTTTGCATACTTATCAGAGAGGAGCACATGAGGTGAGGAATATATGGAAGTTTATTTCAGGTTTTGCAGTAGGAGTTGTGTATCAGAGGAAGATTCATGCCAAGTATCTGTATACCCTCTACACTACTTCACGTGGTGGTCCTTCTTGTCACTATTTATTGCTCGTTTCCTCTTCAGGCAACTCTACACTGAGTGACAAGCCAAATAGTTTCGTGTAACTTTGGAAATCATTTGCAACACTGGGTGATAACCTATAGCCAAATAACGGGTTAACGTGGAGCCTACTGTTGTGCTCCTGTTGACTGGGTAGAGAGACGCAAATGCAGCATCTACCCAGGAACCAAACCCCCACACTAATCCCTGCACCTTGTTGTAGCAAAGTGCTGTCATCCCTTGGGAACATCAGTTTGCTTCACGGGATGGCTCTGCAAAGGTGGTCTCTTGCTTGTGGCTGATGGGTATGCTCAGTCAGACAAGACAAGGGTAACACAACAACAACTGCTACCACTTCATATATAATACATGCAGTCATCCCTCATTTTTCAAAGTTTTTACTTCACCAGTTTCAACTATTGCCAGATGAGTAAACCATCACATAATACATGAGTTTGGTGTGTATTGCAATGACAACGTAATTTGTCATTAAGGATGCAGCTTGGCATTTTATTACCAATAATCAATCTTCAATATGAAGTGAGTTAAGACCACAAAATAAAAGTTCCACCTTTTGACATCACTGTAGAAGTTTGGGTGTTGCATCCAGCTATATGTACTATTATAGTTTTTTTTTTTTTTTTTTTTTTTTTTTTTTTTGATGTGGTAGGTGGTGGCGCTCACTATCCACTCACTTAATGTAGTGCTGCTCTCGGTTGTCTGATCTTTCCTCTCCTCGATTCTTTTTCCTTCAATCCTCTTCTGTTTTTCTTTCCTTCATTCTTCCCTTGTCCTTCTGCCTGCGGGTGACTTTACACTCCCTCTTCTGTCTTTCTTTCCTTCATTCTTTTCTTGTCCTTCTGCCAGTGGGTGACTCTACACTGACTGACAAGCCAGGTGGTTTCCTGTACACCAGGAAACCATTTACTAAGCTGGGTGGTAACTATATAACTAAATTTTGGCACCTGGTGGTTTTGTGGGTAATTACGGTGCTCCAATCGGATTGAGCCAGTAAAGGTTTATATCCAAGGGATGGTTGGAGTTTATTGCTCACGTAATGCCACTCAGGTATGAGTGAGGCTGGTCACTCTCATCTTAAATGTCAGGACCACCTTGCCTAGCCCCGGGCTCATACGCTTCTTTGTGAGACAACATAGGATTGGATGATGGATGGATGGATGGATTCAGGATTTTAATGAAATAACATGCTTCCCACATAACTTGCAAATGTATATAAACAATCACTATCATATGTAATTTCAAGGATTTTTGTGAGGTTGTGTTCTTGACTTTCCAGTGATACAGGCAATCCTGATCACTGTTAGGATGGGAGTTTGTGGAAGGTTCTTGACGTAGAGAAATGTTCAGGTACCGTTCAGATCCTTATAGGATGGGACACGGCCAGGGAAAGAGTAATCATCTCAAAACCAAATTGAAGAGAAGGAAGTTGTCAGACCCCAACTGTGCATCTCAAGCATACTGTTCACCCTCATGGCACATGGTTTTTAGTCAACCATAGGGTGCCGTGCAAATAGATGCCACATACACAGATATACTTTTTACAGTTACTGTATAAAAAGGTGTTCCATCAACCAACCCTCAATTCTGATACAGTTTAGTAGCTAAAGACCCTATATGACTAAACTTCAGTACAGATATGATCCCAACAGGCATAGAAATCAGGCAGACCTAAAACAGTGACAGTAAAGAGTGGTGAGAAGAGAGGACGGGGGAATGAATGAACGGAAGGCAATGATTGACTGTGTGTGTGTGGATGAAAGGATGAGAAGATGTATAATGGATGCAAGAGTATATAGAGGTTAGGGGAGTGGACTTTCTGACCACCACTTGGTGGTGGCCAGAATCAGAATCCAAACAAGATGGAGGAAGAGAAGAAGGGAAAGACAGGAGGAAGTATTTGTTACAAGGAGGGTAGAAAAGTTACAAGAGGATGGAATAA
>JAGKTI010009770.1:0-29529 GCA_018397915.1 Birgus latro
ACTAGAATGTGAGTAATGTCAGCCAGGTTTATCATACTCTTTCTAAAAAGTACAAAAACAAGTGGAATAGAACATGTAAAGGACAACAGTCATGATTCATTGGAAGTGGAAAGGCTGTTTCCATTGCTCTTGCTGCACAAGTGTTGTAATATAGAACTTTTCATTTCAGTTAAAAACCCAAAATCTTAAATACCTTTTACATATTGTCCTTTAATTTAGAGAACTGTACTGTAGTTGTATAACACTAATATTTAATTACAGTTAAGTTTTTCATCTGTTTTCATGTACAGTCATGCCATATAGAAAAAATACTTGTAAGCTAAACCAAAAAACAGATACAGTATATATATATCATTATATAATTTTTTTAAAATCAGTCCAGTACAGCCCATGCTGACTATATTATATTTTAATAAGTTTTGTTAGTATTGTCCATCAGTAACAGACTGCCAGAATAAGAGTGGCATTCTTTGTTAGTCTGAATGGAAGGATGCGCTGTTGATTGATGTTATATTCCTTTTTTCTCAGCAGGACCTGTGGTAATGTCTGGTCAGTATTTATGATTGCTCATTATGTCAGACAATAAGTTCATCCAGTGCAATCCAGTCATACTGTTTATCATTATTGCTGCTACATCTCCTTGACAGTGAGAGATTAAGACAATTAGTACTGTAATATAGGAGAGAGAGCACTGATTTGTTAAGCTTCCCAGGCAATCAGAAAATGCGTTATTACAATGCAATATTTCTTCCATTCCTAACCCCTTCACTCCAAGGACATGCTTTTAATTTTAGTTTTACTATCGTCACATAATGTTTTTCAAAGAGACTTTTTGAACTGGGGGAATTAAATATAGCTTCAACAGATCAGTTCAGCATGAGATTTTTTTTCCAAAATGAATAAGAGTTAGCATGAGAAGACATCATTGTCTTGGTGAGCTTAACAGCATCCATAATATCATATGTTTGGATGCTAGCAAAGATAATGATATACAGCATGCCCTCATTTTATGATGAGGATGTGTTTGAAAAAATCCATTGCATAACTATGTGTCGTAGTCGAGTCAATGGGTTCAGTGGGGATATATTTTTGGCCAAAGATCACCCACCAAACAAAGTCTAAAAACAAGTTTCCAACTCACCAGAATTGGTCGTTATTTCACTTAACTCCAGTTGATTAAAGACCATGATGTCTTTTATCTGCTTTAGCTGTTCCAGCCAGGGGATGTCTTTTCTTGCCAATTTCAGACAATTTTATTCAACTTGGGAAAGACCTTTTGCATTTAAGAGGATAATCTTCATTATTCTTTCCATCCTTCCTTAACCCGTCAACGCCGGGCTGTTTTTAGCACGGCTGTTCTCTTACTATGGGCATTTTTTGAAAATAGCCTGTTTTCAAACCATAAAATCTCAGAAACTGTAGCAGTTAGGGGGAAAAATGAAAGACCATATCATGTAACAACTCTTCTTCTTGCGAAAGAAAGTATCCTCAGGTATAAGTTGTCGTGTTGATGAATAAGGACGTGATGAAGAGGAGTAATTTTTGGCATGCGAGGCAGGATGTATGCATGAGTGTGTGCGAATAGCCCAGATTTTGGGTTTGCTCTCAACGTGATAACTTCTCCATTACTAGATAAACTAGACATAGTGGTGTCCAAGGCACACCCTATGGCACAATCACTGAGTCCTTTTATAGTATTCTTGGAAAGAGGTTTGGCAAGGCTGGATGAGGCAAAAGTCCACGTGAGGCGGGAATGGAATCGGATGAGGGGGGTTAAGAAAACGTTGTCTTACACCTGGCAAAGTCACAGAGACGACTGAGGCATGCTTCTGTTGGCTGGCGGGGGTCTCTCCCTTGATTTTGGTGACTTGATCAAGTGGCGGCCTCTTCAGCCTGTGCTGGGAAAACAATTGCGGTTCCTACTGACACCTGGTAGCCTCCCGTCACCTCTTTTGCATTGGTCCATACTGACACCCGGCGATTAGGGGTTAAGGGGTTAATGAAAGATATCAGCCTATCCACATAGTAAAATCACTCCTGAGCTGAATAAGCCGTCTGGAGATGGCAAGAATAACATTAAAAAGATGTTACAACATAAGGGGTTAAACAGTGTTACAATATTACTGTTTGTTGACTTTTGTGTTAGTTCATCATCCTGATTCACATGTGTGACATGCACTTAAAAGGATATTTATTTAAAACCATGTGTTTTGTCTGTTTCATTCCAGTGAATTAGCCTCACTCTGTGAACCAGATTGTTGTAGTGATGGTAGACTGCCATGGCTAGACTGACCAGATATTAAATCTCAAGAAGCTCTTGATGTATGAATCTGGTCTATGACACAGTATATACATTGGAAATGTAAAGCTTCTGTTACACTGCAGAGTTGCAAATCAAACAAGCTATATGATGGATTTCATTCATATACATGTATTTTCTCATAGACTGATGTCTTTAAGTTATACTTCTCATTTTCATGGAGAAATGCACTCCTAATGCACACCCAGTCTCATCATTAATGAGATGCAGTGGTTCTGTTATATTACCTGACATAGCAATTTAAAACTTTTAATCTTAAGTGGAAAGCTTAGTACAGTAATAGTCCTTTAATCCGACCACCAATAATCTGAATATCCCAGTACTCTGAATTTTTCGAGGCAGCAGATAATTTTAAGTGCAGTAATAAATTTAAGTGTATTGAGTGAAAATTTAACGAATGACAGTAACTTAAAGTTGAGTGAATTGAGTGAAAACTAAGTGAATCAAGTGGATATTTTCTCTGGGCTTCATCTATTGATTTATCTGGCTTGGACTTGCTCTTGGACTTGGATGTACCTGCCTGCAACTATTCAGTTACACATCTATGCATTTCCGGTGAGTAAAACATTAACCCGTATCATTTTAAGTGTTTATTTAACCCATTCCGTGCCGGAGCCTTTGCCAGCTTTTGTGCCCACAGTGCTGAGGATGCGGGAGACAAAGTGACCTAGAATGCTGGCCATTTCCAACTTCTCCCCCCCATGAATAACCCTGAAAGTGGTTAAAATAGGCCTAGTGATAGGAAAAGTGCTCACCTTTTTCCCATCAGAAAACAGGTGTTTCTGGTCCAGTGGTGCCCAGTGAAACGTGGCTCACCAATTCTGTAGACTTCATCGTCCCCCGTGCCCAATATTTGCGTTAGATGCCTATTTTCAGATACCATCTGCTGCTGATGTGCATACATAGTCCAATTTGGTATGGAATGGGTGGATGCATGGAGTATTTGTAGTATGGAAGCTAAACCTGGGTAACGTAATGCATAGTCGAAACTATGATAATGGTAATTTGGGGTTTCATGCTAATTTTATATATTTTTGCAGTCACTTTCCTTTTTATATTATATTGGTAAAAGGCACAATATACACGAATACTGCATGTAGTCATATTATGATAAATCACACATTTTTTTGCATTATTTTCCTTACTTTACTTGATTTCATGATTTAATTCTATGTACTTACATTTGCTTATATTACTTTCATTATAATTTACTTATATTACTTTCATTATATAAACTATTTACATTCACACACACACACATTCCCTGTTCTTCTGTCCAATAATGTTCTGTTGTATAGTGCTCGATAAAGCAGGGCTCCATTCACAGTCTGACATCTCAGTCTTTGCACTCATACCTTGTATCCTTTTTCATGTTCTGAGGCCGTCACACCCGCTTTACATCGCCGCCGATGGTTTTTTCTGGTTTCTGTACTAGGTATAGTGGTACAGAAATATCTGGCATATAGACATGTGAGGGCTGGATCAGTTGGCATGCGAGGTACAGCAATATTAGGTCTTTTTTCTGCATGTTTATCTTAGATCTCACAGACAACCTCGGTTGCAAAATCTTGCAGGGATTCCTTCCTTCCTGTGACCAACTAGAAGAGTTCGTGGGAGTTGAAGACGGTGAGGTCGAGAAGGTGGAAGAACAATTTCTTCTACCACTTCATCATCGTCCATGCACACTCTGTGGTGAAGAGGATGACATCTGACTGGTCCACCTGACACATGTTGATGTAGTCCTTCATGGGCTTGGGTTTCCAAATTTCCCTCCGTCTTTCATCATGATAGGCAATGCTTCTTGTTTGGTGGACAAGAGGCCTGCTTACTGTGGACAAAAAGAACACCTCTTGCCTGTCATGCCAAGCTCTCACAAGAATATTTTTGGCCTCGTAAAACTGGACTTTTGAAGTTGCTCGATGCTTCTGCATTTTCTTCACTGTTCCTGTCAGTTTGGTTTGTTCCTGTGACAGCAAAAGGGCAAGCATGGGACTGGTGTACCAGTTGTCCGTGTACAGCACATGCCCACGACACAAGTATTTCTCCAGCATCGTGAAAACAGCGGCTCTTGACACTCTAAGGGTTCGGTCAGGAATGATTTCAGTGTGCATTCCGGTGTACAGAATAATGTCTTGGATGCACCTGGTCTTACAGTCACACATGACGAACACCTTGAACCCAAAATGGTGACGTTTTGATGGTATATACTGTTTGAAGCTGATGTTTCTGTGCCACAGAGACAAGCTCTCATCAATCACCAGGTTCTTGAATGGACTAAAAGAGGTGGAGAAGCTGTGCCTGATGCTTAACACTAAATGTATTGTTCACATCACATCTGCTTGTATCCTGGCTGGCACATAAGGGTCGTTGAAAAGCAGGTTGCTCAGGATTGCGTGGAATCTGTTCCTTAACATGACATTTCCAAAGATGGAGGTGAACAGTAGGGGGTCATCAGACCAATACTTAACCAAATGTATCTTTTTATTAATCCCCATCAGCACCACAACCATCAAGAAAATAACAAAATTCAGGGACAGTTAGAGGAGTCCAGTAAAAAATAAGTGAATATAGAATGGGGTCGCCTAATTTGTGTATCTGTAAGCCGTGGATTACAAATCCGTGGTACTTTGCCCAACCAGTCCCTATTTTTTTTTTATGGATGGATGGAAAAAACTCGAAAAACGCGGTTCCTAGGTTCCAAAGTGGCTCATTTCCGAGGAGATTTATAATATCCCGGCACCCGTGACGTATTCCGCTGCTGCTAGCCAATCACAGACAACCTAGACCCATCAGCCAATCACAGCCTGGCCCTGGTGACAAATGTGCACACTACAGCTGCCATGTTTTTTTAACCTCCTGTCCCACCAACCGCCAACTACGTGTGTTCCCCCGTGAGTTCTGAGCTCTACCTGGTCGTTTTTTTTTGTCAAGGTTACCTCTCACTGGGCTCTGTTATGGACGGCTCCAACCCCCCATGGCGACATTCAACCCAGCTGGAGTCCAAGAAGAAGGCTCTTCCCAGTTATCAGCAGCATCTGTTTGTGTTTGCTGTTGGCTAGTTAGGTGTAGGTAGGGTGCTGTAGGGGGGTTCCACGATGGTCCATACTAAATATCCTTTTTTCCCATAGGTTCTTAACTTCGTAAACCATGGATTTCGTAAACCACGAGTACGGACCAGTCTCTAAATTCCGCAGAGTAGGCGACTCCACTGTATTGTTGCAACTTTCCCCATGACACGGAAAGTCTGATAAGCATTTTTGAACTTTATAATGTCTGTCACAAGACTGATTGGTATGAAGTTATAAAAAAACTCCTTCCTTTTTGACTATCTTATTAGTGATGCCATTAAAGCAACTTGCATTTGCAGCACCAGTAAATGGGTGGAGTCTGGGAGTGAAGGAACTCCCATCCTCCCACTCCCAAGTCTCATGCTCACGGTCTTCATCGTCAGGTGGCAGGAAAGCGGGGGTAGTTGTAGCAGGGAGTGGTGTGGCAGTGGGTGTAGCAGGTGTCATGGCAGTTTCAGTCCTGGGCCGACCTTTGACCTGAGGCCAATGCTCATCAAGGAACAGTTTTCCCTTCCCTGTCCCTCTTCCTTGTCAGGGAGGAGAGAAGAGAAGGAGGATGGGCAGCTGTGGATGGTAGCAAGGAGGGAGGGCAGGCCTGGGGTGAGGGTGAGGGGGGGGGGAGAGAGGCTAATCGCTTCAAGTCCTGAGGGACCAGGCAGCGTCAGGTCACTACCAGCACTCACACCAACCGTACTTCTCTTCCCTCTGCCTGCCGTCTGTAGCCAGTGCTGCCCTACAACCTCTCCTTCTTTTGCTTCTTCCTCATCACTGCTCTCCTCATAGAGACATCAACAAGCCTCTGATGAGGGAGGCACACTTATTGCACTCGCACCGCGAATCGCGTGATATCTGGATTTGCGTGGTGTGGGATCTATTGACTCGTCCCCACTTGAGGTTGATTCCTCTGATAACACATAGTCTCTGTCTATATCACTATCATCGATCAGTGATGTATCACTGTCAGTTACTTTATCACTTGGAAGTTCATCCAACTTCGACTGAAAGTTGGGAGTATGCACGATTTCCTTGGCGGAGTAGCGCGACATGGTGATAGTCAAGTTTGCCGGTGTACTGATGGTGTAGTTCAAGGAAGCCTCTACCACCATCCCACCCATGGGAGGGGAGGAAGGGTTTCTGTCTTCCCATTTTCTGCCACACAGCTAGGGCTGACTCAAGTAATTTCGTGCAAATGTGAGGAAAACTGTGTCCAGATATATATGGGCTCGACAGTTTAGGGTACTATGAGTTGATCCGTATATATACAGACTCGGTAATTTTGACGCTATTGGTTTGTCCGTATATATACGGACACGGCACGGAACAGGTTAATGACCATGTACATACAGTATTTCTAATGTTTTCAGAGGTGCCTCCCAGTAGTCCGAATAATCCATTACTGTATTTCGAAAGATCCTCGGTCCCCTGCCAATCGGATTACAGGACTTTTACTGTATTGGAATTGTTTTGTACAGTATTGATATTTGATTATCATGAAGTACAGGTATACTGGATGGTATTTTGAACTCCATATTACATTTTACTTAAATGTTATAAGGAGAGAATATACTTCACATTATGGCTTGTGTATCTACTGGCAGAATGTACAGTATATATAATACAACATCCAGGGCAGTGTACAGTAGTCTGTAGAATCAGACACCGGACAACTTCACCTTAACTGGCCTGACTTGCAGAGGCTGTCATTGTACACTACTGAATATATTAAGATCATGGATAGTTTTGATGATAGGGAAGAAGCTGATTAACCTTTGCCCCTTCATTTTAATTAGGCTACCAACATTTGATTTTACTCAGCTTAGGGATGCCCTCTAGTAGTGAAGGAGCTAATGAAGTCACCTTCCAACTCCTACAGTATGACGTCTCTCAGAAGCTGAATAAAATTGTCAAGTAACAGTAATAGAATATGAGAATATCATGAAAACTAAGTGGTTGCTAATGTTATGTTAATGTTCAAAGAAGGAAGAGTGAAAACTTGAATTGGTCAGTTGGATGTCAAACCAAATACTGTAGTTAAGTTGTTCAGTCTTTAATTCTAGTTTTCAGTACCAAGGTCCAAGGTGTAAGCAAAGTTCACTAAATAGTCACGATTGCTCATGTGTGCTGCAGATTAGCAGAGGCAGATTGTTGTTCGGATGGCTGTTAGGTTATGACTAGAGGGTTCTTTTTGAATGAGCAGAGGGTAATATTAACCATATTAGACACCAAACTCCTTCAGTCTGGTGATATATATAGGTTTTGTATGTTCTCGCTACTTCCAGACAGTTTTATTCAACTTAAAAAAGCTCTTTCTAACAGAAGAGGTTAGTGAAGTCTGTATATAATCCTTCCAGTTCAGAAGTCACCCGTGAAACTAAATGAAATTGTATGGAAATAGCAAGATTTAAAAAAAATGTTATTGGATTCAAGGGGTTATCAATGCCTTTTTATAACAGGCTGTTACAAATATTGTTCTGTATTTTTAAATAGTATACTTCCAGTGTCATTTTTATATAAGGAAGTTTTTATGATGTGCCAATTATCCAGATACAGCAATAATACTGTTGGTTTAATCAGCCCATAATGATTAGCTGAAACTTGTGATCGAAGAGATATACACAGTAGCATGTAAATGGGAGGGATATGAAACTAGTTATCTGTCATAAGTTGTGTGTGTGTGTAGGATTCCAGGGATACCATATAAATGTCCATCCAAAGTCTTTACAAATTTTTAGAGTATTTGGCTTGTATTGCATGAAATAGATGTCACTAGGGTACAAAATAAAACAGCAATATTATGTACATTTGTTATTCAGCTGTATACTTGTACTTATTAGAACAGTTTTATTTTGCATATTTTGACTGGAAATTGATTTTTTTTTTTTTCCTGCTATTAAAGTAAGGTATCATACCTGTTAAAATGCAGTGATATGATAGGTTAGGGTTGGTAGTGATCCCGGTTCATATTAGTATTATTATCATTTTATTTTTTCCACATAAGCAAGTATTGTAATGTGCAGACTTTTTGGATGAGACGCTGTAGGTATCAGAGTACTGTACTGTACTGTTCATTTCAAGTGTAATACATTGATACATGATATAGATGTAAATAAATCAACATTGATTATTGATATCTTGCCTTATCTATTTTTTAAGTAGTCACAGACTTGTCTGGATAATTGGCACTATGTATAGATTCAATAAAAGCATCAAGAGCTGATCCTGAAGTGGTGTTGTGTAGAGTAATGCAACTGCCAAGACTTTTGTTAGTACTGTACTTCCATGCAAACCTTCTCCTCTTGTGTATGAATAGTATTGCTAGCTACTCAGATTGGTCTATCCCGGTTTTGAAAGCAACATATACCTGTTTACATAAATGTTTTTGGTGGAAATTTATATTGCAGCTACTTTCTTTACTGTTGTGTAGTCATAGGACAGTGTCAGGTATTTATTTTTCAGTTCCTTTACTGTATTGATTTTTAAAAAATGCTTTTTCTTATTTTTCTTCAGTTTTCAAGAAAAGTATTCCTGATCTCTTAATCATTTTCATGGTTTCTCATTGCTTTATAAAAGCATGTAAAGTATCATTGTATATAGAGATTTAAGAGTTCCAGATTTTTATGTAAAGTCATGTATTCATGATCATGGTGAGTGTGTATTCATGTCATTTTCAGACCTTCCCTGTTTTTCCATCCAATTCTTAGTAACTGTTTGAAGGCTACTAATGGTAACAGATTTATATTAAAGTATGCAAGATGGTGTTTTGAATATTAATTTTTAAGAAGCCTTTTTATTTTTGTTTTCAAGCAATTACTTTGAATATGGACCCTTTTAGTGACTGATAACTCACTGTTTTTACTCTTTCTGTGGAGGTAGTTAAAAGTTCTCAGCAGTATACATTTGAATGAAGTAATCAATGAATCAAATCAGTAACAGTGAAATGGAGAAGACAGAATGATTTATCAGTCCAACAGCCTTTATCCACACAGATTATATTTTAGCTTAGGGTCAGGAAAACATCCGTGTAAATAAAGCAACCGCCCAAATACAGATAGCACAACTAATTCTCCGAGCTGCATCTGGCACATGAGGCTAGTACACCAGTTGCAAATTTATTTGTCCTTGGATTGGAGCAGGAGCAATGCTGCAAAATTGTAAGCTATTCGGCTGTTTTGAGAGAGGCATATTGTACATGTTACTAGTCTCTGAAATCTGTATTGTGTTTTACAGTGAATTACTGATGTTCTGTTGAAATGGATGTGATCATTTATGTATTAGTAGATGGGAAATGTCAAATTTAGTTGTCTTATGACAAGGAATAAAAGTGAAGTTAGTGTTCACAAGTTGCCTGTTGCTTCGTTATTTTTAATACATTTATTTTCATATTTTGAAATTTAAGAATAATGTTATGATGGAAGATCTGATATTATGCATTTAATACCAAACAGAGCATTGTACATAGATGTTCCCTTGTGTTTTATAGGTCATGCTCACAGGAGATGGATGGTTTAGGCACAAACCATTGAAAATTTAAACATTCTTAAATGACAGTAGACCTGGACTTTGACCAGAGATGTTATTCAGTTATTTCAGAAGAGTGCAGTAGATACTTTCCCTGTCTTCATATATTATGGGAATGGAATAAAATGCGTAATTCAGATTCTTATCCCATCTGTAGTTTAAATCACAGGTAGTCACTGTAATGTTTATTTCATACTGAATGACTATTATAAACATCTGTACTTAAAATCTAGGTCAACTTTTATGAAACCCATATATTGCAATTAGAGTAAGAATTTCAAACTAGCTGTCCACCCACTCAACCTCTTGTGAACATGATCATATTAGATAGATATATCATAGAAAAAATATTAAAGTGTATGGATAGTTGATGGTGTATAAAATAACCCTTTTCAGTGAAGAAAAAAAAAACTATGGCAAAACTTGATTGTGTGATTACTCATCAGCAGCAGCATTATTTATTTATTTATTTATTTATTTATTTTTTTAAATGCCATGTCCCCTTTTTTTGATAAGGGCTAAGGTGTTGCCCATGGGTAGAGGACTTAGGTTTTTGAAGTGTGTAACGCTTTATGACCGGATACCCTTCCTGGTGTCTATCAACGACTTGTCTACCAACGACCCATGTGTGGACTCGAACCTCTGACCCTTCAGCCAGAGGGGAGCGCTCTAACTCACTGAGCCACAGCTGCTGCTGTTTCGGGGGGTGGGGGGTGGGGGATCAAACCAACTTTTCCATTGTTTTCAACACCAGTGATTTGCCTTGACTGCAGATCTGTGGCTCATTGATTCCAATATGATGGTGTGTAGGTCGTATAATTAACCTCTTAAATTCAGCATATACAGTATTTTTCTTTCACTGAAGAACAGACCTTTATCTGGAGGGAGTAAGTGCAAGTGTCCATAATGCCCTTGCTGCCAGGGTCATCTCCAATTGAGAAAAACAAAAAATGGTAGCAGCAAAAATATACTAAAAATGACATACACAGGCTGAAAGGGTTAAAGGTGTGTTGTAATCACAGTAGTAGTTGTTCCCAAGGCAGTCTGGCTGAACAGCTCCGAGTTCCTAAGGAAGGCCATGGCCGAAACTGGGCTTTCCCACTGCAGGCGATGAGGGCAGTGCAGTCTTTCATAATAGGCATAATAGTACAGGGTGCTGTGTTGCATCCTGGACAGGCATCAGTGACTGAGCCTCTTCTGGTAACTCAAGAGGGCTGGATGATGCCCACATCTCGGCCTGGCCAGATGGACCCTGTCCTCATGAGGGAGGTAGGATTCAGAAGGGTGTACATCATGAGGCCGAGCATGCAGCTGTGTGTTGTCTTTGAGTGACAGAATGGAGTGGCGAGTGATTTGAGCACAGATATGCTTCTGGAAGCTGGTTTGAGGGGGTAGAGATGACAGTATTTGTGTATGAGATTGTGTACTGGGTGTTGGTTTGATGTTCCTTGGTGTGTGTGGATCTGCTGCCATGTAGTGTAGTGGATGGTGTGGGTTTTTGGAGGCTGCGGCAAGAATTTGTATGCCTATCACGTTTAGGTGATTCTTGAATTTGAGGACTTTGGTTTCTTGGTGTAGGTGGTCTGTAGTAGTAGCTGTGCAGCCTGTGATTATTTTTAGGGCCTTGTTCTGTATGGTAGGTAGGGTGTTGTAGTATGTTTCATTGAGGTTAGAAGCCCAAGCAGGGCTTGCATAATTCATCACTGAATGTATATATTGTATACTGTGGTGGTGGTTTCTTTGTTGTGTGTGAATGTTGTACAGGCAAGTGGCCTTAGGGTGCTGAGCCTTGGTATTAGTTTGTTTTCAATGTTTGTGATGTGTTGTTTAAATGACATTTATGTATGTTACACCAAGGATTTTGTGTGTATGTGTGGGTGGTAGGGGAGTGTTGTTTCTGGTAAGGTATGGAATGTTGAAGAAATTACTGGGCAGTATGATATTATATGCGGTACTTTGTGGAGTACAGTTTATTGTTGTTATAAGAAACATTAGTGGTGAAGGATAAGAAAAAGTATACCATTATTGCTCCCATGTCTCAAAGAATAAACTTAATATGCTCTGCACATTTGGCGAGCTTTCCATCAAGCAAGGACAAGCACTTCCAGAGCAATTCACAAATGTGGGTCCAGAAATGTTATTGGAGTGGCAGGGCAGGTTTCTGACTTAGGCTGATGAGACATTCAATGGAAAAAGGATTGACAATATGCATGAGAATTTGTAAGAAAAACGTCAGGTATGTAAGAACTCTCCTACGAAGTCAGGGACATGGTTGGGATTAAAAAAAGGGATTAAAGAATCCCCCCGAGCTAGACCTTACAATGAGATCATATAGCCCCGCTAGGTAACAGGAGGGCGCTACCCCTCCCGGCACGGCAGTCCCGGGCGCGGCTCGAACTCGCGACCCCCCGGTCCCGAGCTTGATGCTCTACCCCTGAGCCACCGTGCCCCCAGAGACATGGTTGGGTTACTATATCAAGCTCCATCGTCTAAAACAATAATCATTAGTTCATATCCACTATGTAGTTTAGTACATTAATTGATGTGCTTGTCACCAGCCAAAATGGAAGTTTTCAAGAAGGGACAAATGGGAAGAATGCTTTCTACTTCAAACTTCAGATGAAGAATTCTGGAACTTGTAGAATTAGAGTAGGGGTAAACAGCATAGATATACTTGTAAGGTATGACTGTTCTATGATTATGAGGTGAAAAACAATATATTACAAGATGACAATATGGTGAGAGTGTGTGAGAGAAAGTAAGGGATGGAAATGGAGAAGTAAAATCTTTGATGAAGAAGGTGCATTTGATAAAATGACTATTGCAAAGGCAATGAATGCAAATTTGGTTGGTGGTTTTGTGTATTACTCTTCAGTCTGATTACAGATATTTTATTTTTGTGATCTCTGAATGATTTTACTTTTACTGTCAGTTCATTCGTCTTAAATATGCGACGTTCATCCATTTGCAGGTTACTTTCTGTTACTCAATGGAAGAATAACAATACTGTGGCTCTACATCCTTTCCACAGCACTTCCTCATTAGTATTATTCTTGTGTTACTTTCTTGTTTTATCTCGCCATTCGAAATGGAGATGACAGTTTTACCTCTAATTAAAGTGAATACTGTGCAGTATTGTGGCAACAAGAGCAAACTAGAAGTACAGTTTGTTGGTCTGAAGAGGTTAAAAGCTGAAGAAACTACAGTACAACTTGTTAATCTGAAGTTATTGGTTCCAAAGGCTTTACAGAAAATGGAATACTTTAGAAAGTGGAATCTTGATGAAAACTATGAGTAATCATGTCATAAATAGTCTATGGTTGTTGTTGAGTTGCCTGTAGTGTCACTGAGGTGCAACACTAGATCAATGGTAGAAACAGATCGCCATCACTGGATCTCTGGTGAGGAGACTTGAGATCAGCACCCTGGCTGCTGCAGTGGGTGAGATGCCCTGCAATAGGAGCAGTGCTTGGGCACCAAACTCTGCTGGGACAGTTTGGCTTCCAAGGGATCCCCTGGAAGATGGTGCCACTGCAAAGAGGCATCCCATTGGCACCTAGTCTAGGGTACTGAACAGTAATTATAATGAAGTACCTTGCATTAATTATTTTTTCATTTGCTCTTCCACATCTCTATAAATGAACTTCATCTTCAAATAAAGTATGTATTGATTGTGTGAGGACATGTGATATATTCATATCAACACCCCTCTACATAGTGAAAAAATATTTTGGAAAAAGGTTTTTGGAAATCAGATGTCTGGATTTTGGAGTCTGTACTGTACTGTATATGTTTGAAAGGAATAATAAAAGTAGGCCAAAACTTGATTTTACAAGGAGGGTATGCAACTTTATTCTAAGGAGATCATAAAGTATTACACAACAATATATTTGGTTCAGCAATTATTGTGGCTTTAGGATTTAATTGCACACTACTACATCATTTCAGATACATTCAAGAAATTCCAAGCAAAATGGAGACAGTACTGCAATGTAATATTTTCTGCACTGATGCACCACAAGACCAAAAACTGGTACCTATACAGAAATTTTCATCATCTAAACCTCTTTCCCACCTATTCCCACCAAGGATGAGATAAGACAGGGTCCACAGATTATGAAAAACACCTGATAAAAGGAGAAACTAACAAAGAGCCTGCCCAATAAATAAAATTCCAATATAAAAGTTCAAAGTTTTATTTTTGCTGCTAGTCCCAGAGATTAATAACAACTATGAACACATTACATGGTATAACTGATATAACTATACTATATGCCCTCATTATGTCATCATTAAACTTTTTTATTAATCAACAATAAATAACAAGAAAATGCATATTAAAGCTTCACTATTACCTATAAAACTGATCTGTTAAAGAGGGACGCCTTTTTGGAGTGGCACTGATGTAGTAACTGTCTCCCGTGTGGTTATACAGACGTCCCTCAACTCCCTCCCTGACCCAAGAAGAGAACTGTGTGTGAACTGTCGAAGGAGACAACTTCAGCTCCGAGTCCTTTGGGTTCACATTCAGATGAACCTTGGGCTGTAAGTACCACCACTCCCCCAATTAACAGTTGCAACTGTATATAAAATGTCTGATGGTTTACAACACATCTCTTCCTTATACTGAAGACACTGTATTATTCAGACAAGTCTCAATACATGGCAGAGATGAGTTAAATAATGTCACATCCTTTTTTCCCCTTACACCTGATTTTGTAAACTGAGGGGGAATTGGCCAGTCAGTTTTACAGGTTATTATTTTGACTTGGACACCTCCAACCTGATGATGTATTTTTCATTTTATTCTTGCCACTTCTAGAAAAATTTTACTGAGCTTATATGAGACCTTTCAACTTGGAGGAGCTCAATATTGCCTCAATTAATCCCTCTACTACAATAAATACTTCCTAAGCTGAACAAAATCAGTTAAATATGGCAAGAAGAAAATAAAAGATGATGTCACCATATCTGGAGGTTAACAGACAAGTTTTTGTCATTTAATGAGGACTAACAGCAAAGAACATAAAAGAGGTGGCATATAACAAGGCCTTAATGTATCCACAAAGGGCACACCAACACAAATATACTGCACATTCAACCTCGTACATTTCTTCCTGGCGGTGGGTGGCCTCTGTTTCCCTCGCGTGGTCTCCACCCATTGGCCCGCAGGTCAAGGGTGTCTTGGGTTAAAAATCGAAGGCGAGGATTTAGGCTGCCATTGACCAGGCACGTTTCTAAGTATTGGCAGCTTCTATCAACCAGCTCCTGCCAGAGGGAAAAAAGAGGGGGGTGGGGAGGATTCAGTATATTAACCATTTATCAACTTGCTTATGTCAGTTAAAATTCCATAAACCAGTTCCTTTTGGATATAAAAAAGAAAAAAAAATCCAGTTAATCTTCAGCCAACAAGCTCTTGTTGGTAAAAAATAAAGTCCAGATTGTTTGAAACTAATAAGTCCTATCCAGTGCTAGAGCAACTACTGAATCTTTTTATCACTTTATTATGCTTACTGGTATGAAATGGGAGGCAGCAATAAAAACTACAAGTCAAAGTGTAACTTTGAAAATTTGGTCTTACAATTTTGACTAAAACATGCATTTTAGGTGACACAAACTTTTTTGTACTTCTTCCTATGCAATAACTTCGGGTATTTCACCTGAACATCATCTTGTTACTTCTGTCATTCTAATATCAACACAGTTTGTACGAGTTACATCCATGAGGATACAGTATTAAGATGTAACTGATTAAATAAATAGCTTAGGAAGATGTTGTATTCCAGTTCAGTCTAGACTCTAGAATATGACCCTGAGACAAAAGACGAGGCATGATTCTGACCTCATGAGTGCGCGAGAGTGACAAGCCAGTAAAGGAGAGGAGGCGACACAATCCCTCGAAGGAGCGGTCATCACCATGAGCCAACAAAGTCTCCGCCATGGCGGCTACTTGATTGTTGGGTACCACACCAACCTTGTTCAGCTCACTCATGAACCTTCAAAAGATAAGAGTAAGTTGAGTGTTAAGTGGCACTGTCAGAGATAAAACTTCATCTACTATTTCACTGCATCTTTTTCATACTTAATACATATCTATTACTTTCCCTCCTTACGCATCATATCAAAGAAACTTGTCTACGAGCAGAGAAACATACCTCTCTCTGTTTAGTACTAGCTTGCAGAAGAAAGTGAGATATTGACTACCTGTATCATGATAACTTTTCTCTCCAACTGTACAAACTGATCAGTTTTGGTACTCTACTCTCAACTGACTTACACAACACAGCAGAGAGTAAAAAGGAAAAAAAAAAGTGAAATCTTAAAATTTCATCCAAAACAGCTAAAACCCCATTTGTTTTAATATATCTTATCAGTGATGAAAATTTAAGAGGTAAATATACCAAGTAGCTAATAAGTTTTTAGTTATAGTAGTCTTCTTACTTCAGATGTCCAATAAACCTTTTTCTAGCCAAAATTTCTTCATGGATCAGTTGTGCAGAGATCGGTCCCTAGAAAGGAAAATACAGTACTGTACAGTATAACAACATATCATATAAATTACATAAATATCAACAAAACAAAACCAACTGATTACAAATTCAAGTTTATGCCGCACACCAAAATTAATGCATTGTCACAGCACTGTAAGTACCCGGTAACATACAGAACTAACCACCATCAAGCTCAAACCCCTGGTTATTATACTACTGTTTTCTCCAAACCTTCCTCTATGTGCTGAAAACTCAAGCTGTACTGCCTTATAGCCCCAGGACTAATTCCATTTTGCAATCACAGAAGCTAATGGATACAGTACACTGCAACAAATATTACGTAGTGTACCTCAAAGGCATTACTATAGTGCAGCAGCTGTTGATAGTTCTCCATAAAGTGAGCCTCACAAGCAGAGGTCAGATCTCTCTGGATTCCAGCACTGGCAGTCAGATCTCGACAAAGGCGTGCATAAATTGGTGCAAACATGGGTTCATCCTGTGACTGAAAGTAGAGAGTGGTTCGTCAAGAATACATGTACAGGAGAGGCAGACTAAGGATGAGATGGAGGGATGGGGTGGAGAGATACATGAAGGAGGAGGGTGTTAGATGGAGAAAACACAGCCACATGGTGGAAGAAAGGGTGACAGGGGGGCGATTCATTTGTGACCACCTCTTATGGGAGTAAGGAACCAAGCTGCTCTTGTTGCTACAACCTAAAGCTCATCTCATGTTTTAGAGTGAAAGGTTTACCCATTTACACACTACGTTTAAAAGGTGAGACCTAAAGTAGCTTGTTCTGCCAATATAATGGCAGTCATTTTCTCTCAACCCACTACCATCCTTTAGGATGTTAAAATAAATAGCTGAAGTATCCAATTTCCTGTGGTCCACTGGCTTCACATCCAGTTGCATAAGGGGGGGTTACAAAACAAGTACTGGTTAGACTAACATTCTTTACTGATACATATCACTTAAGGCTTATACTTAATTTTTTTTTTTCATATATACATCAATGGAGCACTGCACAAAGCAGTTTAATTAACTACACAAGACCAACTTGAAAATACTGGTCTTTAAATCTGGTAGCCAACATACATACTGTTAATCCTTGTTGTATGATGCCTATTTTGACACTTTTCACTGTTAAGTGAAAGGTACATGCAAGAAAACTGTCAAGCTATCAAAGTTCCATTCCTGCCTGTAAAGCTGATTTGCCACGATCTTCTAGTTAAACTGCCGTGTGTGGAAAAAGTGACATTTTAGGAGCCATCCTTGGCTTATAAAAAGGGTTTTCTCTACTAATAATTAAAGTACAGTATGGTACAGTACAGTACTTGTAAGCTTGCAATTAAGTCAAACAAACTAACCTTTTCCAGAAGGAGACTAAGAATGTGTGGAAGGTGTGTTGGGTCTGAGAGGGGCAGCTCCCGCGCCTGCTCCAGGAAAATGCCCAAGGACTGTTGAGTTACTCGATTTAAGATTCCCAGCATCCTTCGGTACACCTACAAAACAGCAAAGCTTATTACTACCTAAATGTTTTCTCACATAAGGCTCTAATTATGGTTTAATTAAAAGATGAAAATGAAAATGCTGAATCTTGCTGAGACAAGAAACATGGCTACACTACTACAGCCCACTCCAAATTTAAGGGTTGATAACCAGTCTACTCCTTTAGTATTCTATTAAAAGCTGCCAACAAGGGAGATAGGGTGGTTATACACCCTTAAATACACTGGACTCTTGAAGCCAGCCTCAGGCCCTTATACTTTATATGGGGATATAAGAGATTAAGCTCTTAAAAATCTATCCACTCAGTACATTTTGTTAAGTACCTCAGATTGTCCATGCTGGGCATTTGGTTTCCAGGGATTGTCACAGCGGCGGAGGGTTGGCTGTCCCCCACCACTTCCACCCTCAATCTCCACGTCGGGTCCTTCAGGCATCACGGCTATGGAAGATCATAACATGTGTACAAGAATGCTACTCTATTTACAGCAACAAGCAAAGATATCTGACTATGGCTCACAAAAATGTTATAGATACCTACAATGAAAAAATTATGGTACAGTATTTCTTTACCAGACGGGCATGGCAATTCACCTACATTATAACAAACGTGATCTCCAGGTAAGGTAAGTAATTTTGGTACATATGCAACACAGTTAAATGCTGAATTGTGACTGCAAGCAGTGACTGGAAAAAGACACAATACACCCATTTCTGGGTAGTTAAGGAAGCGGCCAGGTCACCCATGACAGTATTTACTGACGGTCTCTCCGACTGGGAGTGAGCTGGGGGGAGGGTAGGCAAATGGTGGGTGACAGAGCGACTTGGAGGCATTTTGTCTGCGGCCACCCTTTGCGGGATTAGGGCGTCGGGCTATAGATAGATAGACTCTCCGACTGGCTACACCGTTTACCAACCATCACTCTGACTGGACACAGTATCCCGTGTCAAGGCAGTAGGAATTTAATGATTTAACCAAACTTAACCTAACCAAATCAAGGCTAATCCAACCTGAACTCAATTGCATTTGGCAGCCTGCATTCAAATTTAAAAATGCACATTAGGAACATTAAATACGCCTGGCTCCTGGCAGATGTCGGCAGAATATATATGCATTCTAAATCCTCATTTATAGCTTTCAGAGGTAAGTTTATACAAATGCCCTGTTGCTGTGGTAATCCAGGAATAACAAGTAACTTGTGAAACTCTCATTTCAATAGAAAATATGGAAAGGCAGTGCCTGTTTGGCAATAAATTAATAATTTTCCTTAGCAAAGTACAGTATGTCATTATTTTGATTCAGTATACTGTACAGTGAAAGGATTCAGCAAAATACTTAATGCTTGGGACTCTGATCAACCAAGTGAAATAATCTGGCCTGAAAGTTACTTTGATTACCATGCACAAATGTACAGTAAGCAGCAAAATGTTAAACTCAAAAGAAAGAGATATAGTTTACGCCACTACTTGCCTGGGCTTTCACTCATCGAATAAAGATAAAAACAGCTACATCTAAGAGCAAGCAGTTGTATGTGGGTTAAATAATATGTTTACTGTATAGCAATTGATGAAGCAACAATCAGCTTACAACAGCAACACTAAATAACCTCACTTTTTTCGCAATGCTATATTTATCGATACAAAATTCACCAACTGTTATCACCTGACTTTGATACTCTTGATTTTATATCCATATGTTTTCCAATCCCTATGCAATTGTCCTAGAGGCTAGCACACTGAGTCAAGGTGTTGCAACATCAATAAGGCAAAACATTTCACCACTCTGGACAGTCATAATGGCTGATACTTATACTTACCTGTGTCGTTATCTATTCTCGTTCTGGATAAAAAGGGCGAAAGGGTCAATGTCTAGGGGCGACGTATAGAGGAAATAAGTGTTACTGTGGGGTTGAGGTGAAGTGTTGATGTGTTGTTGACAAAGTGTGAAATAGAAAGCGTGTTCAAAGGGGGGACTGCCAGAATTTACAGGTGTACTGAGGAAAACACAAATGTCCTTGTTACTCCCTCACTGTGTGTTGAAGTCTGTTGCTGGATAGTAAATAAGGAGCAGATGAAATGTAGCTGTGAGAGTTGATAATGGTTAAGTTTATTTTGCTCTCATGATAGATATGGTAAAGTCAGTATAACCTGAGTGCAAATAAATCTCTTTAACTGATATGTTCCTACTGAAAAGTAATGTGGGAATCAAACCAATAACGTAAAAGGAGACTTCCGATTTATCGTGGCAGAGCATCAAGGAATCACTGATTATGCACGCTAATGATGATACTGATTATAGACATACTGGGAAAGCTTGTTCTAGGAGTCAACAGATCTGTGTGTGAAGAGTATTTGGGGATATTAAACCTTGGTTTTGTGTAGAAAGTAGCCTGAATGGTTAATATGAGTGACAGCTGGAACCAACTAAAATTCTTTGCAAATTATCTTCAGAGTTGGTTGTATTTAATTTTTCCCCTCACAGAGTTAACAGAATTTCATGAACGGGGACTCCACCAAAGTTTCAGTTTTTCTGCTGATACCTAAACTTGCTATCACAGCAGCTGCAGAGAAATCATCGTCATTATCACTGTCGTCGTATTCCTTACTTACATGGGATAGGAGGGATCCAGAAACAAACAAAAACGTACAAAAGTATTAAGTTAGGACCTAGTAATGAACCACACATCCATTTACTCATTAGCACAAAATCACTATGATATGCGTAAGTCTTCACAATGAATTGTAAATATGACTGTATCCCCTCCAACCTTCATCAGGTACTGCATACGGGCAGCAGATGGCGTCGGTGGAGTCTGGCAACATAACACAACGTTTTCCATTCTTTCAAAGTCATTTCACCTGCTGCATCTTGGACACGCACTACATATCAGGGGACTGAGTGGTCAGTGGGTACGTGCTGCATTTCCTTAAGAGTATTACTTGGTGACAGTGATTACAAAGAATGCAATATGTGTAAACGGGTATTCTGGAAGCAAGGACGGACGTGCGAAGGCAAGAGGAAGAGCGTCGCCCAGAAAGGTTAGGTAAGTAGGCTACAATTGTTCTTTATAGGATTTTCTCATCCCGATCACCATGTTTGACTTTCTAATGTGTTATATTCTGGCCAAGTTCAGGCAGTTTCATTCAGAAGCTCGTGACATGCCAAACACTTCCTGCCGATACATCCTCCCCTTCGATCCCATGCATTCCCCGTTCGTGTTAGACTATTGCTGAACTAAATTACTCGTTGCCAATAGTCGGTTAGTTTTCATTAGGCGGAGCTGGGCCACTCTCGTAACTTAATTGTGTCGGGGTTGTATGAAATTCGATTAACCTTTGTCATGGGTGAATCTCCTTGGTTACTAGTCAAATCAGGATTCCCAGCCTGACCGCATTCTGCCGTTCTGAGCTGAAAGGGGCTGAGGATATTCGTCAGTTTTGAGTAAACAGACTATAACAACCACTTTTTTTTTTTTTTTTTGCCAAACGCCATATAAGGGGCGACCACAGGCAAATAGCGGTATTATTTCGGAATCACACCCAACTAACGGGGTCTTAATTTAATGTTTTTCCATTTAGTTTATGCAATTATATGAAATTTCTCTTCACACACACTCGTCGCAAATGCACTTCTGTAGTTCCGTTTTTCACATTACGTTAAAATTAGGTTAGGCCAGTTCTAGATACAAACAGTAAAAAAAAAAAAAAAAAAAATACATAGTTCAGATCGTGTAGCTCTGTTGTATTTTGTTTGTTTTAGTTTTTGATGGAGGGGACGGTTTGCGGGCTTCTGGCCTTTGCATAATAATAATACATCGTGTTTGATAATTATACAGCACGCGTGTCCAAGATCGTTTAGTTCGCATGGAGTACACAGTAAGCGCTATTAATGCTGATGACTGTTAATATTATTGTAGTATTGATGTGGGTAATATTACTGTAGTGTTGATGTGGGCAATATTATTGTAGTGTTGATATGGATTTACCTGTCACAATGTATACTGCAGGAGGCGTATATTAGGGGACGCCCAAATATAGTCTCGCTTAGGCCCTCCGCGGGATTTTTTTTTTTTCCTAGTATACTTTGCCATCCAGTCATTTTGGCAACGTCTTAGAGTGCCTCGAGGAAAGACTGCACGTCCCACCTTCGTCATCCCCCCAAACAAAATAAGGTATTATGGTAGGTTAACGTTAGGGTAGGCCGAAGTTGGTTAGGTATAGGTTGGTTTGATGTCAAAACACGACTGTTCTGATTATTATTTTTTAATTAACTGAACTCTCATCAATTACCAGCGAAGGTGTGACGTGCCGAATTAATTGTCTCTGAACTTGCTCTGATGATGCCAAATTACTTTACAAGTGTACCCGAAGAAACAAACATTCCCCCGTAAAGTCAGAATGTCAATGTAGGTTAGGTTAGGTTTAGTTCATTTAACTGATGCTTTTACAAGAGAAAGTGCTTAGAAGTGCTTACGTTCACTAATGAGCATAAAAATTTTAGTGCGCGTTAGTTCGATGTAATTTACCCAAGAATTTACCTAAATGGCCATCACGTCTCAGTCCTCTACCATTTGACTGCCCTTCCTCCAATTCGCATACCTCTCTACTATGTCTTGCCGCTCCATCCCATCATCTCGTAGTCGCGAATTCGGCTCATAGATCTAAAATTTTTGGCTTTTCCCTTAATTCTCTTATCTTGACGTCTTCGTTAGTATTTTATTCCAGCTAACGTCATTTTTCTTTTTTAACCTGTAAGTTATTTGAGCCTAATGAGGATACTGATTGTTTACCCTTTCGTGATTGGCATAACTCTAATATTCCAAGTAACACCAGACGATTTTATGAGTCATAGGAGCCTGAAACAGTTATTAGCAATCCAAAATGCCCAACACTGTGCGAAGGACGCTGCACATTATCTCTTCTTCCATTCTCTATAGTTGATTCTACGTAGATGGAGATTTTCTTTTTGCACCTTGTTCCTCGTAGGTCAGTGGCAGAAAAAGACATCACTTAGGCTCAGCATCCTTTCCATAGTACCTCGTCGTGACTAGTACTGTATTCTAGTTTGTAATGTCATGCTACAGCTCAACATTCAAGATGGAGAGATGGTGATTTTACGCCTAGTTAAAGTGAAGAGTGTAATCCCTACAAATCCCGCATCAGTCTCGTTCTACCGTTGTTGTTACGATGTCAGATATTTATTACAATCAAATCTCATTCTACCCAGACAGATGTTACTTGGGACATTGTAAGTGATGTAACAATCGTGACAACGCACCTATGCGGATGTTATGCTGCCCGTAGAATCATCGTACAATTGTGGACATAATGATTAACTAAAAACAATGAATAAGAAGACAGTGAAAAACTGAATTTTAAAACCCAGTGATGCGGGCTTCGGAAACCAATAAACTTTTCAGAATAGTCAGTTGTATAATATAAAAAAAGTCAAACGATATTAGGTAAGCATATACTTTTTTGTCCGCAGTTTTGCTTGGACCCGTCTAATAGTTTGCCAGTTTTTCTGTTGCCCGAAAATCCTGAGTAACAAATAATTCAGGCTAATGGTGTAGCATTTCAGTGATGAGTGATAGCTGGTAGTAAGTATATGGTTACATTCCATTGTTTCATTCTCTCATGCATTGCTGCTTAAGTTCACACTGCCGCACAGGAGTACGCCTATGATTTATTATTATTATTATTATTATTATTATTATTATTATTATTTACTTGCTGTTCAGTTGTGGTCCTGTGTCCCTTTACACGCTTTGGTCTCAACAAGTGATGTTGGGCTAAATTCTTATTGATTAGTTTAATAAGACTTCATTAGGTTTTGGCACTGTTTTGAAACTGCAAAGGATCTGCTGGTCGGAGCTGCATCCTCCCGTGGTTTAGCAGTAGCGAAGCGCCATGTGTGTTAGTTATCAGGGAGTCAGTGGTCAGCTAACAGAGATTAAAAAAAAAAAGTCATAATGCAGTTAGTCAAATTATTAATGCGAGGTAGGTAAAACAAGAGTAAAATTGTTATCTTCGAGAGAAATGAAGGCACAATGAGACCGGATAGTGAGGAAATGGAAAACTGCGCGAGTGCATTAGAGTACTTGGGTAGTGATGAGTAAGGATGGAAGTTTACAGGATTAAATGCTTAAAAGGGTATAGCAGTGAAGAAGGGTTGCTGGTTCATTGAAAGCAGTGATAAGAAACAGGGAAGTGAGCATGATAGTACTGTGATCCCCACTCCAACGTATGGAAGTGAAGCTTGGACCTTGTTGGAAAGACACAAGTCATGGGTGAGAGCAGTGAGAATGTTATTTGAGAGGAGCATGAGGTACATGGAGAGAGAGAGAGAGAAGCTGTCAAATGAGGAAGTGAAGGATCATTGTACTGTGGATGTGGATGCGATAGAAAGCGCTAGGAGAAATACATTGAGGTGGTTTGGCCATGTGGAGAGGCTGGAGAGTGAGAGATTAACTAGGAGAGTGTGTGAGTGAGGTCAAGGGGGGAGGGGGAGACCGAGGATGAGATGGAGGGATGGAGTAGAGAGGTGTATGAGAAAGGGGGGGATGTAGCTAAGTTGGCGAAATGGCAGGAGACAGGGCGACATGGAAGCGAATTGTCTGTGGCCACCCCTTACAGGATTAAGGCGTCTGGCTATAAATAGATAGGTAGGTAGGCATGACAAATATTGGGTGTTGTTGGATACTTTCTTCTTACGTCGGGAAAAACAAGAAACGTTGATTTTCTCCACGTTCCTTTAGTCTAATTGTAGGGTCTGGGCCAGTTTCCCAGCTTTACTAAGACGGGGTTGCGTAAAATTCGATGAGCCTTGAAGGTGAGAATGAGTCTTCTTGGTTACTAGCACAATCAGTCCTTAAGTTCGGCGGCATACAGGAATTGCAGTTGCGGCGCCAGTTTTTGTATAGGTTAATCACTCAGCCCTCCAATCTGACTAGACTTGGCCATCAACCGAGCTGAAAGGGGTTAAAAAACTTGCATCATCTTTGCCTTATCATCTCCTCCACATTTATCATCTGAAAGAAATCTTGCATCTTCTTTGCGGTATTTCTACGAGTAATCATTGTAGGCCTAACCTGTGCATCGCCACCGTTTTCCATCTGTCGTATTCGTCCCTATTCCTTGAGCTCTCAGCCTTATTCCTCGTCATTGTGGGCCGTTCTTGTGTTTCTCCACCGTTTTGCATCAGTCGTATCCTCCGCATACCTTGATTATCTTTCCATACAATAACTAGCTACATCAGAATCTGTGGCCCTTGAACCCTCATCCTCCTCATCAGCTCTCATGTCATCTGACGTGGTTCTTTACATGTCCGTGTCAGTGCAGTCAAAAATCACAATATGAATAAGGAAAAGGAAACATATTTTTACAGAAAAATATTTTATTTATACAATTTATACACAAGCAGTGATATTTTCTCTGGCGTTCATAATCACTGTACAAGAACTACACCCAAACAGTTATGGCTGCTCTGATGCAAAAGTGAATAATGAACAAGGATGGGTTTAATGAATATTAATTACTGTAATATCAGTATAAACTACAATATCTGCACGAGGTATGATTCTTCTCGTTCTTTTAGGATGTATTTAACTATTGTATACTAATAAGTTTTCTGTTGTAGTTGGAGTGACAACATATACTGCATTATTTATATCTAATTATGATACCGACCTTACTGATATAGTCTTTACCTACTGGATGTAATGCTTTAAGTTTGTACCGGGAAATGTAGGGTGATCGAGACAAAAAAAAATTATCACAATAAAACACTTGCATTTAAATATACCAGTGGAAATGTAAGCAGGAAACTGGAAATGAAAAACAGCAAACAAGAACGAGAAAAACAACTTGCAAAACCATATAAAATTATTTTCCAATGCAGAGAAGTTACCAGAAATCATACACTAATGACAGTAAACCCGAGGTGCTCTGGCATCAGTGGTGTTTGACCAAATTCCTTTTTCCTTGAACTCCCGTGTTAAAAATTGATATCAGCCACGAACTTTTGAGTAAAATAATGCATCAGTCAGTATACTACTTATTTACAGTTTGCTGTTACAGATACACAAGAACAATTTTGAACAGCTTTTAAGGAATGACAAAGAAAAAAAAAATCCTTTGTTTGTAGGACGTGAGAAAACTGAATTATGCAATAACGTTTTTTGAGCGCTGGTACTTCTCCCGTTTATATATACTGTAATCGGAAAAGAAGGTTACCATGAATCTAGATACATACACAAGTAAAACATCTCCAGAAGCAGTTTATGTAACAATTTTCAATTATATTTAGAGGAAGGCACACTACATTAATTGATAAATTGATGAATATCAAAGGGGACAGTGACATTAGAGGGGCTTTCAAGACATAAGATGTACTGGTTTTATATATATATATAATTTATTTATTTATTTTTGGTGAAGGAGCCCAAGTGGCTTGAAATGTAAAGAATGTGTGGTGCAGCAGAACTTTATGCATTGGACTAAAAGCAGAAGCAAGTTTTCTGAATGGCCTTACCCAAGTTTTGCACCCCCCCAAAAAAAAAACACATTAATTAAGCAACCTGTTAATGAGAAACCTTAGTGAGGAATAGATAGCTCATATTGTCTTTCTGTCTTTTTTTCTGAGTCACATATTAAACTGACCATCAGTTGTAAAATGAGATATACAATAAGTTAATAGGCTGTGAAGGAAGAAGATGGAGACAAAGAAAACTAACCATGTAATACGAACCTTAATACTTGTCAAATTAAACTTATATTTATCAGAACATGAAGTGGGATATTACAAGATTCGAGTTGCGTATTTCCAGTTATCTTAGTTTTAAAAATATAATGGTAGATATAATGTAGGTAATGGACATACGGTGTATTGTCCACTTACGGTACCTTGAGCAGAATGTTTATGACGAACAAGTTTTAAGGCACACAGCTTATTCATTATCATCTACATAATTAGTGATGTTATAAGCTTTCTTTTGTTCCATAATGCATCAAACATTAGTGTACAGTTTGGTCTAAGTTTAAGAAGTTGGTTTGTGACTGTTTATTGATCAAAATGTAGCTACATATATTATAAAGAAGCTTCATACATCTGATCCTGCAGACGAATATAGTTAGTTATATGCATACCGAGATATTATATCATGCATGTTTTGCAAGAACTAAAATCAGTCACGTGACTCCATCTTGAATATCGGCCCGATATACCGTTCAAGCGAGCGCAGAAAGTCAAGGCGAATGTTTTAAAGTCAACACTTTAACCAGTGATTACGTACGTACCTCCAGAGGTATCTTGACTTTCTTTTGATTTCCACATGACTTTTGAGCTTCGTTTTCATTTTGTAAACAAATCTTATGTCGTCTCAATCTATTTCTTAATTTAGTGGTATGCCTAATTTATTTCGACTCTTATGACTTTCCAACAACGCAGCTGTAATGTACACACTGATATTACCGTTTTAGTGAAACCACTCCGAAACTCAACGGCAAGTGAAAGTAAAGATGAAACTGACTCAGAATCTCGCGAAAACACAGCAGTTATTTTGTTTGTACGTAGGCCTATTTAACAGGGAAAGTACAAAATAAGGCACTACAGGAGTTGAGCAAAAATGTTCAATGCCGAGGAACAGCAGAAGGATGAGCTCGGATTCACCAACTAGCCTTATGATCAGTTCCATTTTGTAAATATGATAGGGTTTTGCAGGAAAGACAAGGAGAGAAAACTCCATAAATCGTCGTTTTTCTTGATCTTAAAAAAAAAAAGAGGTTACAAGGAATGGATTGTACTTTTGTGAATCTCGGCATTCGTGCTGTCCAGGTCACAAGATACTCGAAACTTTGCACATTTATATGACGATTTAAAATTACTGCCGTACATGATCATCAGTTACGATCAAATTTAGTGAAATCAGACGTACAGGGAGAAAAGGGAGAGCTTACTGGAATAATTTGAAATGTAATGCCCCCTTCCGCAGTGTAGCTATATGATGAGGAGCAGTATAATGCCATCGTCTCTGTAACGTCTCTCAACATTGCAGTTCCTGATCTATGGAATGGTGGACTTCTGTTACTGGATATTGTGTGATTAAATTTTTTAGTGTTATAAAACTTCCCACATCCCTATGGGAAGTTTTTTTTTACAAAATTCTTGTCAATATTATTATTATTCTTACTTCAAAATTGCTATATTTCAAAGGCTATTCGGCCTAGAGGCTTCAATCTTGGTCAGCTTAGTCGGACAGTTGTTTGCTTCTTTTGGCCAAATATGGTGGCAAACTGTCAGTCAGACCTCTGTATATTATCCAGAACACAGAAAGCGAGTCAGCCACGCTATCTCAAAAACCGCTTAAGCTACTAAGCTGAAATTTTAATACAATAGCTATAGCCTTATGACGGACGCAGTGCAGAAAGGAGTATGGTTCCATTTGGCTGAATGTTCTCTGAGATCGTTTAGAGTAAAAAATTGGGACCTTTCCGGATGTCTCCTAATTTTCCATGCAGAATTACAGCTAGAGCCACCAAACTTGATGGTCATATTGACTGTGATGATCTAAGGTGACATACGCAAGATCAGTGACCTTGATCTCAAGATCCCTTTATAGCTCGGCTTCCAGTGGGCAATGGCCGTGGGAAGTTTTTCTTTAACAAAATTATCCTTGGACAATTTTACGGTGTTCTTACTCATTATTATTATTTTTATTATTTTATATTTTTTCTGTCGGGTATTAAGACTACCCAATTCTGTTCACTATTGCCAGAGGATCGCTTCCATGTCGGTTTGTGAGTGATCTAACCAAGTGCATCCCCCACGATTGGTGTCAGTCATTAGGCCACCGTTCTCTGTAGTTATGTTCTATGAGCTCACCAACAGCGCTGCCGAAGATGACTGTGGAAGCAAAAACAAAGGACTTGGGATTCATAGGTTACTATCAGTACAAAAAGCAGTGACTGTGCAAAGAAGCAACCCAGTTGTAATAGGTGTGTATGTCACTCAGAGAGACACCGTGGACTCTATAATCCTTGTGGTTTGTTAAAGGTCTGGTTGGGCGTGGATGCCGTGGTAATGCTTAGAATCAGCCACCAGTCCAAGCTACAAGACTACAGTGGTTCGGCGGGTGATCGAAATTCCATGATGGCGGATATTGTGCTTTCTTTATTTACAATGGTAGTATGACGCAGTACCTTCAGATGCTTATAAGTGGCAAAAAATAAAGGAAAATAGTATGATGCGGTAATTTTACATGCTTATGTGACAAAAAAAAAAGGAAAAGAGTGTGACGCAGTAACTTATATGCTTATAAGTGGAAAAAAATATAGCAAAACAAATACGGTATGCGAAATGCGTAAAAAAAAAAAAAGATCTTGAATAGCTGAAACTTCTCCAGTGGAGGAGTGGGGTGGCTCAGTGGTAGTGCGTGTGACTCGAGATCGCGAGGTCGAAAGTTTGCGCCCCGCCGGGGTAGCAGCTTTTGCTGGGAGGGGTAGCGCTCTCCTGTAACCCTAGCAGGGCTATATGATCTATCCAGGTCTAGCTCGGGGGAATAAGCCCTTTGTCCAATAGAGGAAATTGGGGATTGTTACTAAGAATACGATTGGAACTACAGAAAA